>CM069444.1:78366612-78471328 GCA_035610835.1 Ophiura sarsii
AATCTTTAGGAAATGGAAGAAAAGTTCTTTTTTACTTCGAGAATAAAACTTGCGCATTTTGAATCACCTGTAGCTGTATTTACCGCCTTGCGTAAACGAAAAAGTCTAAATTTGCTCTTATGACTTTACGTTTTATTATCACAATCACAGCGTTTGAATATAAACTATGTTTTTCTACGATATGTTATTTTTACTTAGTGGTGAAATATCCTGCACTTTATTGAAATACAGACTTAGAACAATTATAGTGATCATGCATCAAACGGCATGTTCAATTTGAAATCCAGCTAAGGCATCACTGCGAATCCAGTACGTATGGCTCATACGTATAAGTAACCTTGTGCGGAAGACTTTTACGATGGTCGCAAAAGTAACAGTATGCTATAAAAATTGAGTTAACACTTTCCACGCGGCAGGCAGCTGCAGACGACATTCCAAAATTTTATAAAATGTCTCAAAAATGTCAAAATTATTGTATTTCATTACCATATTTGAAATCACCATGAGAAATGCATTGAAATAATTACAAACATGCCTAGTATTGGGTCAGTAATCCTTGAGATAGGCTTTGAAAATTGTGAAAGGTTTCTGAAAAATCTGTTTTGTGTATGGTAAAAATAATAGCCGCGTGGAAAGTGTTAAGAGACCAATGCAATTAATTCAATATTATTATGGCAATAATGTTTGCATTGTTCTCAGTTCAATTTATATTAGTGCATGTACGCAAGGTGATGCGAAATATTACTAGGCGGCCATCGTGTAAATCTTTTAGTACAAGACACTTATACATATGAGCCATACGTACAGGATTCGCAGTGAGGCCTTAGTTGGATTTCAAATTGAACATGTCGTTTGATGCATGATCACTATAATTGTTCTAAGTCTGTATTTCAATTAATTGTAGGATATTTCACTGCTAAAGTAAAGATAACCTATCGTTAAACCAGATATATGGAGGATAGTGTAAATACATCGAAGACGTGTTTTTTTGACATACACGATGTTACCCTGTGTCTTTCATAACCATAGGGACGTATGTCTGGTCAGTGGTCCCCTGCTCCAGCAGTCTGGTAGCAAATCAACGGTGCCAAGACTAGAGAAGGACCTTTCGATTCATCTCTCACGCGTCTTATCTCCTTTGATGAAATCTACTTTATGTATGTTTTCCCGACTGCCCTTCCCACATCCTATTGAGCAAGGCATTACACACATTGAGGAACAGGTGTCTTCCATTTCCAAGCAAGGCATTACGCACATTGAGGTACAGGTGTCTTCCCTTTCCAACTCATCTTTATACTCCTACTCCATGCCATGTAGAGATAGACGAAGGTCATTCGATAATATCGGCAACCTTCCTCTTGATATAATACAATTCATATGATATCTCACACAATCGTAGCTCTTAATGCATACCATATTCCTAATAGATTAAATATTTGATTCCTGTTTTACCTTTTTGTTTTGGTACGGTGACATCCACGGTGTTAAGCATATTTTTATCCTTCGTGAAGTACATGGTTTAATTACTGGGAAAACAAACCATGTTATCCACACATAATATGTGCGGTATAATTATGTATCTACCAGATTCAAAGCTGTACTTATACTGTTATGATAATAAACTGGCTAACATTGCATCGAAACTTATCTATCGACACAACTATGACACATCAGAATGTGTTTTGGTTTACAGCATCATGCATATAGTGTTGCGTCATGGCTTTAACTTAACATTATTGTGAATTCATCCCTTTTTACATGTTGCATGCAACCGTTAAAATAGTCGCATACCGTACACTGTTAAAGAACATAAATTTTAACCGACACTGATTATCATATCAACCATTCAATGTTTAACCAACAAGTTTCAATTATGTTTAAAATTTGTTGATAAAACATTTGAACCGGTTCACTTGGCAATCCGTTGTGGTTAAATCGTGTGTTAATAGCGTATATGCGAAACTAGTACGCACGGCTCGTACGTATAATGACTTGTAGGTGAGACTTATACGACAATCGCCATGGTAATATTTTACCTCACCATAAGTACAAAAATAAAGTGATACTAATGCAGATACAGGGGGCGATGGGGTAAAAAACACACACATCTGACAGCCATTTTCTTCTATTTACTAATTCATGTTTATAAATGTCTTTGCGTTTTATTAAAGCAGTGGTTATTGAGCATCACTAAATTATTTTCGTTTATGAAATACGGTAGTGTAAAGACGTCATGTGCAAAATTGACTTGTCCACAGATGCCTCCAAAGTTTCTCTCAAATAAATCATACCTGGTCATAATATTTGATTTTAGGCCATTGCAATCTTTACCAACTCCTATTTTTTGCTTATTGATTATTAAATAAAGACAAAAACCGATTTTGTACATGCTATCTTTAACGTTCCATATTTCATAAACAATTTGAGATAATCAATCAATCAATCAATCAAATTTATTTCCATAAAAACAACACTACATCAAAAATGTAAAACTTAACACTTTCCACGCGGCAGGCAGCTGCAGACGACATTCCAAAATTTTACAAAATGTTTCAAAAATGTCAAAATTACTGCATTTCATTACCATATTTGGAATCACCATGAGAAATGCATTGAAATAAGTACAAACATGCCTAGTGTTTGATCAGTAATCTTTGAGATAGACTTTGAAAATAATGAAAGGTCTCTTTTTTCTCTTTCTCTTTCATTACAGAGTGCACCAAAAAGGATGCTTCGACACCGTTATGAAAAATATGCCGGCAGAAGAAAAGCAAACCGATTTCATTGATTGCAACGATTTAAATGATCCTAATGTTGACAACGATGGATGGGAACGAGACTATCTGAGGGGTGTCAAAACAATCGATGATGTCCTTCACTGTGCTGTCAAACGGTAAGGAATCTATTGGAACAGTTTGTTTCCAAAAGTGGTTAAGATCTAATAACTGCTTCCAGACAAATTGTAAACGAACATAACAAAGTTCACAAGGCTTATTAAAGGTATATGTGTTCCGATTGCTGGCCCGATTTTCCACTTGGATGTTTTCTATTCTACACCAAGGGTCATCCTTAAAATAGTCGTATTCCAAAGTTTGAGTTGCATAACTCCAATGGTGCTTTTTTTAGAAGCACAAGGTGACATGAAATTTGCCCATTGAATAGTACACAAACTGGTCGGGTGGTTAACCATCGTTGATAGCAATTCAATGCATTTCGGCCTATTACGTTTAAATGGATCATATCTTGCGCCAAACATTTTACAGAAATATTGAGAAAAATATGTGGTTTCTTCTGATATCAGAATATGTTGATGGGCAAAAAAAGCCAAAGTGATCGGAACAGCCACCTATAATTATAACCTACATGTATTTTACATCACACACAATGGGTTATAATTACATATGGCTATAACGTCGGTTAATTTGTGAGCTTTGTTCTGCCCGTAGAATATTAAATTGATATGGCAGCAAATAAAATTTGTCATTTGTTGACGGATCAAGAACTTTCTACCGACGCTCGTCTGAGTGGTGTTTAGCTATTTTTTCGTATTGTTTTGTATTATTCCCTGCTGCACTATTGTTGTTTAAAATTAAGATGTATGCAGTACCATTTTTCGTATTAGATGAGACACTTTTTATTAAGCAGGTTGATACCGATAAGGCCAATGAAAATAAAAACCGGTTCTATGGGCTAAAAAGACCCATGTTTGACGAATTTTGAGGTTTTATTAAAAGCCCCCGGCATCTACCAAATGGTAAACAAACTGACCGTGAATCTTACTAGATATTACTTACAAAATACAGAATCTATGGTGTTAAATTAATACAAAAAGGGGCATCGTCAAATTACATTTTTACGTCTCTTATCGTTTATCTTTGTTATACAACTTATTTATACGAACAATATTTAAAAATACATTTAACCATATTTTTAAAAAGGAATCTGAGTCTACTGAACATGGATATCAAAAGTAAAATTCATTTAAAACATTTGGTATTGCAGCGCCCTCTATTGCTCAAATGTGTCAGATTGGCAGATTGGCTGGATTAAGCCACTGGTGGAATGAGTAGATACCTGGGTCTTTAATAATTTAATTTATTTGAAGATATTAAAAACAGTTATATATTTTAATGCGCCAAAATCGTAAAATATTCTTAAATCCCCCTAAAATCTAACGCCTGGCCGGACTGTCCCCTCGGAGTAGAGTACTTTAGTATTATTATATATTTTCATTTCCTAATTATAAGGCAGTATTAATTTTTAGTTTTTAATTTATTGCAGGACGGTGAAAGTATACAAATTAAGGTCGGTGATGGAATGCTGCAAAGGCTGGAGAGGCCACAATTGTGATGAGCGTAAGTAGACACAGTCAGGCGTAAAAACATTTGGTTTGCCGTAACCCGATCAATCTTAAATACTCCCCCAATTACTTTTTTTTTTATATAAATGAATAAATTGAAAATTTAATGATTTCGTTCAAAATTCCCCGGGCAAAATCAAAATCCAAATAAGATTTGTATTTACTCATCCCCATCTTAATTTAAATGCTCCCACCGTTACTACCACCGCAATTAAGAATGTCGGGAGTTCTCACACTGAATCTGCAAAAATCACCACTATTTTACTTTTAATTTATGTGTTTTATTATAGCTATATGCGATCCAGAATGTATGCATGGTGGTACTTGCTCTGCTCCAAACGAGTGTCACTGCCCGGCTGGTTACGAGGGGAGCTATTGCGAAAAAAGCGAAGGTAAATATTGGATCATGGCGTCCTAAAGTGCTTTAGGGGTCTTATTTAAGACAGCGAGTAGTGCTGGAGCGACCAATAACGAAGATCCTCGCTGCCAGGAAAGTTCCAATATAATTATATAGCTGCTGATGGTTTAAAGTGCAAGACTAAGAAGTAATACGCCAAGGTCGTGTTCCCACTGTACAAATTGATAGCTATGTGGACTCTAGGTCCGAGTCAATATACAAATCACATTTTTACTTGGCGAAGAATATACCGAAACACTGATCATGTACACACTAAAACCTTCCTCTTCATTTTTGAATAGAATCTATTCAGACTTGAATAGGAAACCTTTTCGACTGGGCACTTACAAGGTTCTCTTCCAAATGAAGAGGAACATCTATTCAAATAAATTAATATTTACCTTATTCAAAGTTAAATAGTTGTTCCTAATTCAAAAATGAATAGAATCCTATTCAAAATCGAAAGAAAATATGTTGATTTCTTCCTAAATATGTACTTTGTGAAGCTTTTGTCGCACATTTGTATTTCTTGGCAACCAGGGAATGGAGGTGGTTGGGGGGGGGGGGGGGGGGTTGTTTATGTTCTTGCACAATGTATATCATTTATTTAGTGAAAAATAACTTCATTTTCTTAAAAACAAGTGAGAAGATATACATACATATCAATATACATTCCATGGTGTTAAATTAATGCATCGACTTAATTAAAATAAAACAATAGGTTTAAATGAATAAAAGGTGCAAATTAGCTCATTAGCATAATTGAAATGGTACAAACGGTGCTAATTTGTGTACCGTTGCAATTGTGCTAATGAGCTATCTGCACAATTTACTCAACTCATATAAGGCAAAGTAAAATATGCAAATTAGCGATTCCAGCGTCCCTCGGCATTTTGCCATTAAAAATGAAAAAAATATTTTTTCAACGATCTACCCAGCCTGGCGATTTATTAATTCTGCGCTCGGTGCAATTGATACAGAGGTAAAGGTCGTGACCGAACAGTTACGCATTTCCGGTGTATGTTGCCCGAGTCCACGTACGATGCGCAAACGCAATCTCATTAGGCAACTTGGTACCACGTCCTAGTATCATGATAACCTCATGGAGGTGGTCTCGCTATTACCTACTGGATGTATCACCGAGACCACTTATTTCGCGTTCCAATTAGGATTTGAAGTAGATTCGATGTACGTAGGATCGAGTCCACGTCCTGGTAAACAGGCATAGAGGGAATGCGCCTTAAGATTAAGCAAGATGTTCGGAGATTGGCGTCTTGCAATGATGAGAGGGTGTAGATCGATGGAAGGTATATTTTTGAGTGACTAGTTGTTGTTTTCTTCTTGAAGTTGTCGCATGTATCCTTCGGTGGTATCCTCGTAAATTAAAAATATACGAAAACTGATTTGGGCCACTACCTGCCTTATATGGTTAATGACCTTTATAAATGTCGGACTGGGGTGTTTTGGTCACGACAGTGACGGAGGAAATATTATGGTATTTTCAGTTTATTGTAGCTCCTTATTCACTCGTCGACCAAACTATATCCATAAACAAGGCGACCAACTCAACTCTCCCATCATGCTCCCCGTTCTTTTGAACCGAGATGCTCCACTGGTTTGAACCGAGATGAGAGCGAAAGTCCACTTCAATGATGCTCTCCACACAGGTGTTTTGGCTCAGTGTCCTTATATTAATCCTGCGGTTGATATATATTAGATTAATATTTTGTTTGTACCCATTGCGTTTACAGGTGTTCACATCCTCAGCTCACTTCTGGGTAAGTCTTCTGGCCATATTATTACTAACATCATAGTTATACATCCTTTTAAAATAGGGTAAATTGATTCACATCCCTGCTTTAGATAACCATGTGAATATTCTACTTTTCAGTTCATCATTTAACTGTGACGAAGACTTTCGATAGAGTTTCGAAAATGTGCAATACAATTACGATCATTTTTGCGGGTGGGTGGGGGGGGGGGGCTTTACATTATATCTTGATTTCGGTGTTGGTCGCCAATAACGTTACCAACCTTTTTGTGTGCACCCATTATCGGGGACGCTTGATAGTTTTCTAACCCCAACTCGTTCTTCCGACGTATGGTGAGCGAAGCCAAATTTTTAAATTTGATTTGTAGACCTTTCTGCTTGATTTTGTAGTCTATATTGGTGAAGGATTAAACGAAATGATCATAAACATTGATCCCCCATATTATGATTAAATATAATTACCTTCTCAGAAAGATGAAACAGATAGTCCCTTTAAAAGTTCAAATTTTTCAACCTAGTGATGTACGATATCGTCACAAATCAAGCATGGAAATAGTTGGATTTGTACGAATTGAATAATATGCTATTTTTACACCAAAAAAGGGAAGAAGCCGTGACAAAACTCTCTTACACATTTGTTTATTATCATGATATACGGTATCCATATGTTATTCTATTATTTATATGACATGAAAAGATATTTCATACAATATCGCGTTTGAATAAAACAGGACACTAGTATATATTATTGTACCCAGGTATCGTTATAAATGTCAAGCATTTCATATTAATAGTCATTAGGGAAAAGTACTGATAAGTATTCGTCATCATTTTACAGGTGAAAATCTAGCCGGGCTGAAATTCAGGCGTCAAAGCGCTGGTGAGTATACAAGACGCTACAATAAAAACGAAATATTTATGTGCATAACAATTATGGCAACATTGAATGTTATTAATTAATCAAAGTAAAGGTCAATACACGCATTACTTGCATCACATTTTACACGGACTTATCATGTACTTAATATCAACTTTTACACAACTAAGGTAGTCTTTCCATACCCTGGGTGTTCTTGCATCGCACATTATAGATGAGGTGACCGTTGTTTACATCAGTAGTGTTTACAAATTGATTAGCGCCTGGTCTAAAGACATGCTAGAGGTACTAGTCCATGACTACTGCATACATACTATTCGAAAGCAAACACACATCACTGAGCGCCAATTTTAAAAGCACATGCCCTTATGATGCGTACGCATACTGCAGGGCAACCAGATTTAGTACCTGGTCTCTCACTGTGCTTAGGGATGCAGACCATGACTACTGTACTGTTACACCGTAAGCATTGTAAGTAATGATCAATCAAGTGTGAATTAAAGCACATTCCCTATAGGTGCGCACGCATACTGCCGGGCACTACGTCACCGGTCACACCATCTATACTCATCTAATGTAGTCTTTACATACCACTAATATACTAACATTCCAAGGTAGTGTCTCTATATCATGAGTATAATTGCCGCTCATTATTCGACAGTATTTCCAAATCTTTGGTGTGATTGCAACTCATACACACAACTAACTTAAGATAGTTCATCCTATAGTGCTTGCACTTGCAATATGCAAATATATAATTGATTAATATAATGGTGAGGTAAATCAGCTGAACGGTCATGCTCATACCGGATCTCGAGAGATGCATCCCATGAAGTGTTGAAAATAGATTGTTGAATTGATGGGAAACGGTATATATCGTCAAGCTATCGAAACTAAACGTTTCTTCTTCAGGACTAAATGTACATAGAACTAAAAACAAAGTACAACCATAGAAGGAATATGAAATCAATAGTGTCAAAATGACAAAGAAAAGGGGAATTACCAATCACGTATGTTGAGATGATTAAGGTAGACTTTCCGAATCCCGGGTGTGCTTGCAATTCATACACACAACTAACTTAAGGCAGTTCATCCTATATCGTGCTTGCAATTAATTACATTAAAACTAACGTAACGGCAGTTCTTCCTATATCATGCTTGCACTGGCATTATACAAATACACAATTGATCAATGTAGTCTTTCCATATCCTGGGTGTGCTTGCAATTCAATGCTCACAACTATAAATTCAAAGACAGTTCTTACTATATCGTGAACGCACTTTTGTTACACAAATACGCAATAAGGTAGGTTTTCCCTTTCCCGATTGTACTTGCAATACAAGATACACAACTGAGACAGTCTTCCAGTATCCAAAGTTTACCGTCCGCACTTTCTTTCCCGACACACCTGTAAGGGCAGGAAGAAGAATATTGCCTGGTTTACATCCGGAACTACCTTACGGAGTAAAGCCCATCAATCTACGCAAATCTATCAAATTTGGAACTAAGCTCTTCAAATACGTACACAATTGATAAATGTAGTCTTTCCATATCATGGGTGTGCTTGCAATTCAATGCTCACAACTATAAATTCAAAGACAGTTCTTCCTATATCGTGAACGCACTTGCATTACACAAATACACAATAAGGTAGGTTTTCCCTTTCCCGGTTGTACTTGCAATACAAGATAAACAACTGAGACAGTCTTCCGGTATCCAAAGTTTTCAACCTCTCCCGGTTGTACTTGCAATACAAGATAAACAACTGAGACAGTCTTCCGGTATCCAAAGTTTACCGTCCGCACTTCCTTTACCGACACACCTGTAAGGGCAGGAAGAAGAATATTGCCTGGTTTACAACCGTAACTACCTTACGGAGTAAAGCGCATCGATCTACGCAACAAATTTTTAAACTAGGCAAGATTCGTATCATGCTTGCACTGGCATTATACAAATACACAATTGATAACTGTAGTCTTTCCATATCCTGGGTGTGCTTGCAATTCAATGCTCACAACTATAAATTCAAAGACAGTTCTTCCTATATTGTGAACGCACTTGCATTACACAAATACACAATAAGGTAGGTTTTCCCTTTCCCGATTGGACTTGCAATACAAGATACACAACTGAGACAGTCTTCCCGTATCCAAAGTTTACCGTCCGCACTTCCTTTCCCGACACACATGTAAGGGCAGGTAGAAGAATATTGCCTGGTTTACAACCGTAACTACCTTATGGAGTAAAGCGCATCAATCTACGCAAATCTATCAAATTTTTAAACTAGGCAAGATTCGTCTTGCTGCCCTGTAAGGTAGCCTTTCTATATCTTGGCTTTCCCGTGCATCGCATTGCACTTTCCACAAACAAAAAATTGTCCAAAGTCAATTGCCCACTCCTTTCTCATGTATCATAAACTTTCATTTGGTTTATAGACAACTCCACCGTATCCGAGGCGGAGGTAAACGCTCTTAGTCTGAGGGATTACGCAACATGTTCATCATGGAGCCGGGATCACTACCGGTCATTTGACGGGCGGGATATCAGCTTCAACGGTGACTGTACTTACGTCATGACAGCAGCTTTGGATGGCACCTTTGATGTTTCACTCAAGAATATCGATTGCGATAGACTGGAAACATGTTACAAGGTAATATCAACTGATAGGGATTATTCCTCGCAATGTAGTGTCGAGTAGGGGGTTTTGGCATTTTATTGATTGTGAATAACCACGTGTTAATTCTATAAAGGTCCCACTTGACGCAGTATCGTAATAATAAACAGTGTCTTTTTATGGCATCGCCATTCATCATCGTCTCTTTCTTGTTCTCCTTTTTATTTGTAAATCAATTCTTTCCAGTTGACATCAATATTATACAAATACTACATGGTTAGAGGGGAAATAGTGCAATCTATTTTCCCGAGGTACTGGCTACAGGCCTACCACCCCGAACCCGGAGGGTGAGGGGTGGTAGGCCTGTAGCCAGTACTATTGCCCCCGATCATACCGTGTAGTATTTGCTTTATTACACCTCACTGTGACTCTGGGGATGAGGTTGTAGGGAAGTAGCCAAAACTACCACACGGGAAATAGCTCAATTTCTTCAATAGCTCAATTTATTATCACTGTGGCCAGCTCAATTGACCAATGAAATTGCAGTATTTATGCCTATTATCTCATGAATATTTATGAGGTGTAATAATGTAGTTTGACTGATAGCCATTCTGTCTTTCCTTTCATATTCATAGAGAATTGTATTCGTGCTGGGCATTGATGTCATCACATTTGACGGTGATGTAGTGTTATTCAACGACGAACAGGTGGATTCATTTCCCTTTCTACAAGATGGTAAGGCGGCACTGCCAAATCAGTACGCTGGATTTCCAGAGTAAAATTGACCTTTACGATGACTTTAGAGACATGTTTTGCGTCACCTAATATAAAAATACTAATAGTAATAGCTATCAAATTGGGACCCATGTAGATGCTGCCATACCGGAAAGATCAAACGTGACCATTTGTTTCATGCATATTTGTACCGTCGGTTATGTCGAACTTAAAAACTGATGACATCTTAAAAGTCACATACTCCAGAACGTGGCGCCTTGATTTCGCGGCTCCTTGATTGATGTCATCCTGAAAATGTTAGGCAAAGAATCTTATTATTTGATATATTGGAACTTTTTTATTATTATTTAGGAACACTATTGACTCTATGTGTAACAAAGGTACGCCTCTGCGTTTAACAGTTTAAACATTGGGGTTCCTAATATGACATGCTCGTTAAGATATGACACAATTTCCGTTTTAACAATTGAACGTAAAACAAAATCAATTTTAAATGCTCTACGCGGTTTCAAAGACTAGACTGTATTTAAGTCATTCCATTCAATTGCCGCAATGGTTATATTACATACTCAAATTTTGTTAAGGCGGTGAAAACATACATTATATGGATAAGTGTTCGGCTATAAACGTATATATACTCAAAATATGTGCATTAGTTGACAGACTACAGACTAGTGTTCGAATCTAACCATGTTATTTTGTATACTTTATATCTCAGGAATCAGTATCAAACAGATCGGTGACTACACCTACCTGGAATCGGGTAGTCTAGGGGTCATGGCCAAGTTTGACAGCAAAATGACCCTTCACCTATCCATTACAGGCGATTTAAGAGGAAAAATTATGGGTATCTGCGGACGGTTTGACGATGATCCAAGCAGTAAGTCAGCCGACGTTTTAAAACAAATCGTAATGTCTACATAGTGATTTTAAAATCTGGAACACTTTCCAATTTTGATAGGCTTATAAGACCTTAAATGAGAAAAATGCAATGATTTTGTTAATGTACATGCTATGAATTGCTTGATAGCATCTTTCCAAAACTGCAAACGTCTTACTATATTTGCTTACCTTTCCAGTTCTTTATATTTGCCCTGGACCGATAATATATTGTTTGGGTTTTGCATGTAAATTACAAATGATATGATTCATCATATAATATATATTTGTTATAACTTCATACGGAAATGCATCTGAAGAAACCGCAATACCACAAGGGGTTTTCGAATGGAATACTTGCCCATTGCAAACAATACAATGCATTGTTTGAAGTGCTGTCTTTATTTTTGCAGACGATATGGAAATGAGGGACGGAAATGAAGCCGCCTACGTATCGCAGTTGGCAATGTCATGGGAAGCTGCCGCGCCCGGCGAGGTGAGTAATTCCCCTTTAGGTGATGTGAAAAGTACGTTTGTTTTGAGAATAAATCTAGGGGAATGGGTGAATTGAGGGGATGGGAATCATTCTGACCGGTATATTAGGTGAGTTCTCCATCTAAACTCCAAGTCTTCCACTGGTTGATTGAGTAATGAGAGTGGGGAACGTGGTCTAGCGGTGTGGAGTAGCAGAAGTGCCTTGAAATTCGAAGAATAATGTTTATGTGTGGTAACTTCAGTTATATATTTATTCGTTCACCAAAAAGGTGGTAGCCTGACAGAGGTTCATAGTAAGAGGTGATTAGTGATTGATCATTACGCGAGTCATTGTGAAGTACCTGATTTAATTACATTTAAATATATTCCTTTTTAACACTTGTAAATGTGTTTGTACCTGTATTAAGTTATAGCTACACTATTAATTCCTCTAATAGATTGTCTTTGATATTATCTTAAAGATGTCATAATTATTTTATAATTTCGATACTTGCAGTTCTGCTCTGCCGTCACAGAAGAACAGCCGTGTCAGGCATTTTCTAGTCGTGAACCCAGCGCCTCCCAGCTGTGTGCAATCCTCGATGCAGCAGAAGAATTCCAGGGCTGTCATGACACGGTAAGAGCGAATTTAACATCTATAATATTACAAATGATATATTGAAACTAAAAGATTACAACAATAATTAATAAAGTTCATCATCCAACCGTATCATCAATTCCCACACCCAATTCCGAGCGCACACAAAAATGTTCTCCTCCAGAGCAGACTAGAGAATCTCCAATTAGAACTGTAATGTCCCAAAAACCCACATTACCACTCGCTGCAACAGCTTTGCTTTGATTTAATTTCCATTTTACTTCGGGGTTTCTCTACATCTTCGGGTCGCGCTGTAACAAATCAAATATACAGAGGGATCCTATTTATGTTAAGAGTTGAGCGGGTTTACCGTCGGACAAGTTAAAACTGTCAAGCTTTCGTCAGGATTAGCTCTGACTATTTCAAGACCAAATTATTATAACATTAAGCAACACATAGAGATTGCCACTTTTCAATTATTGTCTTCATTGGGCTCCCTCTTGTCCAATGATTTGAGAGTAGAGTTCCCCCCTTTCCTACTTTGAAAAGAGCTCTAAACATAGGTTGCCGCTGACCTTTGGCTCTTTGAAATTTGGCTCTAATAGAACCTTTTCCAAAGGACTGCCCCTTGACCAATGGAAATAACGTACACTGCCCCTTGTCTAATACAGACTACAAAAGTCTGTTGCACAGTATCGGGGTCACTGATCTGTAAAGATCGTTTAATCCAATTTATACAAATTATGTATCTTTTGATTAGGTTGATCCATCCAAATTTATAGACGAATGCAAATACGACCTATGCATGTTTGGAGGAGACACGCCAACGTATTTGGAAGCTCTTTGCTTAGCTTTCGAAGCCTATGCGAGGGAGTGCGCCGTCAGCGGTGTCGTACTGGACTGGAGAAGCGACAGCCTTTGTCGTAAGTGAGACTATTTATTTCTAAATATCATTCCTGTTAACCCTTTCCGCGCGGCAGACGTCTGCAGACGACAGTTCCAAAATGCTTCAAAAATGAAAAAAATATCGATTTTCATCAAAATATGTGGAATCACCATGAGAAATGCATTGAAATAAGTACAAACATGCCTAATTTTGGTTCATTAATTTTTGAGATAGACTTTGAAAGTTGGGAAAGGTTTAGAGAAACTTTCAAACACAAAAGTACATTTTATCGCCCGTCTGGGGTCATATTTCATAGGAATAGCGATTGTTGTGCTGACATTACATATTCCTAGAGAACATTTCACAGCGTTTTTTGTTTTTTTGAACGTGGGTGAATAGTCGGCGACATGTAGTAACTTTAGGTCACTTGTAAAAGTGGAAGGATGGAGATCAGAGCGAAATAAATTGGCGACATTTAACTACTTGAAGCTGTGTTAGTAAACATACCAAGGAACAGTAAGCGTGTAAATGGAAGGAAATACACCCATATAAGTTGTTCCAAATCAAAGACGAAACTTTGTAGAATTTGTGGCACTGGGTCTACATTTGCACACCTTTTCCCCATGGATGTTTTTCCCGATGTAATAAATAACAAACCATCTTTTAAATGTAATATACAAGAATCACATGCAATAATCGTTACCATCCTCTCCTGTCTTGAACAGCCAAAACCTGCTCGGACATAATGGAGTACTCCGAATGTGGTAGCCTATGCCCACCCACGTGCTCATCGGCAACAACCGGCGGTGAATTCTGCTCTAATGAATGTGTGCCGTCCTGTCAGTGTCCAGATGGAACTGTGGAGGAAGATGGTGTTTGCATAGAGGTCGATGACTGTCCTTGCGTGCACAATCGCCAGAAATATCCACCTGGTTCAACTACCAAAGTCAGCTGTAACTTGTGGTGAGTTTTCATTAGGCCAAATAAAAATAAATATCTATTACCAAGATGTCAGATTTTAGATATTTTAACAAAAATGTTATGGAAGAAATAAGAAAAAACCCAAACATTATACATAATTATAGGCCTAAGGATAATGATAATGCTAGTCAGTTGCTAAACGATTGCGGTGAATGGTATTCTGATCTGAACTTGTGCGTGCGTATCGTGAAACGTTAACTTCCTTGCCCCCCCTGAAAATCAAATGGTGCGTCCCTTAATAAGGCTCGTTCATATTCCCGACAAGACAATGCACTAACTCGTGCAGCAATTTATCCGTCGACTTAGTATTATATGAACGAGCCATTACTCAGCCGCTGTCATCTGTTTTGGCTTCATTTATCTAACTAGGTAATTTTGTTGCTTTTCTTTATTCATTTGATTCAGCACATGTGAATCGAGCCAATGGAAATGTACTACCAATGTATGCGAGGCAACCTGTGAAATCCTTGGTGATCCACATTTCATAACATTCGACAAAAAGAAGTTCTCTTACCAAGGACATTGTCACTACATGCTGGTTGAGGTAATACAATATGGGTGTAAAGGTCAAAAGTGTTAGAGTTCAAATGTCAAAGGTTAAAAGTGATATCGTCGACAGTGCAACATCATTTTTGTGATGGAATGACAAAGGACACATACATTTTATGTGATGTTTTATGCATAAGAGTTAACGTGAAATATAGACCATTTCAAATTGAGATCGGAAATCTTCGGAAAAACAGGTCACGTGGAGTAGGTGCGTTGCGCGTTCTTCGCAACAGTTGATCGCATTCACAGCATTGCCCTAGTTGGTTGTCCGCCTAGTGATTTACTATGTTTACATACACGCGTGCACACATGAGAAGTAAAACGTGGAACGAGACTATTTTTTTTTATCAACAATGGCGTTGAAGGGCAAATTCCAAATGTATCGAGCAGACGGTAAAAAGTGAAAGATATTACCCAAATCTCTTTCATTTCACCGTTTTTGTTACTGATATGCCGCAAAATCAACTTTGTGAGGGATACAATCTATCACCAACACCAACGCAATCTACCACACGGGCAGACGGGTGAAAAACACGTTTGTTTTTTCCCGGCACATGGACATGACAGGTCATGTAACCGAGCGTCAAATCACTCGGCTAATCGGAAGCATTCGGAACCGATCGTATATTTTCGGATTTGAAATGGTCTATAGCGTGACAAGTACGAAGACGTTGCACTTAATAGTTTTCTTTTGCTTCAAAATTGTATTTCGAAAAGAAACAATAGCATCTAAATGTATCATATTTTATTAGCAATGTAACACATATCTTATGTCTCATAATAGGTGTTACATGCTAATACTGACATCTATTTTTGATCAACTTCCCCAATTAAAAATGGTGAAAACGACATTTGTTCCACGATTAAAATTAGTAAATGGTTCCCATGGTAGATTGGCACTTACCACCATTAACGGTGAGTGTCCCGATAAAAATCCACCTCTCGAAGATATAAACTTAATTAGGACATTTTCAATTAATCTACCTTTACTTTCTTTGTCAAAATGACTGAAACATATATTTCACTTTGACCGACGGCCAATACCAGACTGCTCATTAGGTTACAAGGCCCGCTTAGCAGCGCTATAAATTGATGCCCTAAAAACCGTCAACAAATTTAAATATTCGCCCTTCCATCCAATCTGGTTGCTATATGACATAATTCTCGTGTGCAACCAACCGGCTGTATTGAGTAGTTTAAAGGCATGAGCGTAGATGTAATTTGCAACATAATGGAAACTTACCCATGCAGTTAGCCCCGAATTTAAATATATGCACTGGGTAGTCCTCTCATAGTATTGATAACAATAGGTTTACCAGAGCGAATTAATAGCGCTTCTAAGCGGGCAATTTATGTCATGTCAATTTGGTCCGCCAGTTAGAGGGATATGGGAACCCAGTCTACATTTCACTCACGAAATACATAATTCAATCTCTTTCACAGGACTATGTTGGAAATGCCTTTAAAGTCATATACGAAACGCAAGACTGTGGAAGCGGTGGTACGGTAACATGTACCCACAGCATCACCGTCTTTGTGAATAATACCGAAGTGCAACTCCTGCCCGGTATCGAGATCTCGGTCAACGGTGTCAATGTGGATAGACCTTTCGAGAACCAATTTGTGTCCATTCGAAGAGGAACCTCAAAGTTTACCATCTTGGAAATCTTCGGCATGCGCGTCAAGTGGGACGGTGAAGAGAGATTATACGTTACCTTGTCGCCCGTGTACCTCAATAAGGTTTGTGCTATAATATAGTTATATTTCATTCTTTAATAGTCGTATAGTCGGTCCAACATCGCGTATTGTCACATGTTAGTCTGAATTCAAACTTTCTGTTCACGGAACAATTGCGAGCTTTTTGTGTGCTTGTGCATGTACTACGTCAAGAAGCTGGTTAAAAAAAGGTTCTTAATAAATAAAATTAATAGTACGCATGGCGCATACATAAAGTGACTTGTATGTACGATCTTGCGTCACCATAAGCATTGATGAGTACAAGCACCAATACAAATGGAACTAAACCAATGTAAATATCTCCGTATTAAAGGTAGATGTTCAAATCACATTTTCATAACACCGATTTTCTCTAAACAAATGGAGATTTTCATATCATATGAAAGATCATATTTTTCTGATTAACATACTGAAATTTAACGGTCCAAATCGGTATGATTATGGAGAAATCGGTGAAATAACATCGAATTACCGCGAAAGGTGGTTAACCACCGATATAGTTTGTGTACTACTCAATGGGCACATTTAACGGCATCTTGTGCGTCAAAAATAGGAACCATTAGAGTTATGCAACTCAAACTTTGGAAAACGACCTTTCATGTAGAATAGAAAACTTCAAGTTGAAAATCGGAACATCTACCTTTAATTAGAAATATTTGCATTGGTCCGAGTTCAATGTTTAAGGTTTAATTTTCGCATGGTGATGCAAAATATTACTTTGGCGATTACTTTTATACAGTTTCTTTCGTACAAGTTATCTACGTATGAGCCATATGTACCTGTTTTGCAGTCACTATGACAAACCCTATAGTTCAAATATCTTGAGAACTGTAGATTTTCTTGCAGATTTACATTTCTGATCATAAATCGTACATACATTCCAAGTTACAGAGCGATACGATTACTAATTACCTCAAAATCATGGTTTTAGAGTGAATTCAGAGTGAAAATATAAACTGTCGTGTTAACACGACAGTTTATTTTCACTCTAAAACCGTTATTTTGAAGTAATTAAGAATCGTATCGCCCTGTAACTTGGAATGTATGTACGATTTATGATCAGAAATGTAAATCTGCAAGAAAATCTGCTTTCAATTTTTTTTGATGTTGAGGGCGTTCCTGGAAAGATCACATAATATACCTTTAAAAACCACTGTCGTATTACAGGTTCGTGGCTTATGTGGAACATTCGACGGTAACCAAAACAACGATTTCTTGACTCCTTCTGGAGATATTGAAACCGACACCAACAATTTCGTTGGCAAGTTCTCTACCGACCAAAGTTGTATTGATCCAGTGTTTACAAACACCCTTCATCCTTGCAAACTCAACGCCCAAATGGAGCTTTATGCCGAGCAGAAGTGTGGCATTATTAACTCGGACATCTTCAGACCGTGTCACGGAAGCGCAAACCCCGATACCTACTACGATGTCTGCTTGTTTGATGTTTGCGGTTGTGAAAGTGACATGGTGGATCAATGCTTGTGCGAGGCGATAAGCGCCTACGCTACAGAGTGCGCCGATTCCGGCATCTTCATTGAATGGCAGGAACACGAATTGGTGTATGAATTATGCGGTAAGGTTGTCGGTCTATTTTACTACTTACGTTCTTTACTAAAGCATCAAAATATGATAAATTGACCGGTATAAACTGTTATCGTAAGGCTTGTGACATGAATATGATTGGCATGTTTCTTTCATGTATTTATCATTTCTTACATTCCATAGAGATCACTTGTCCACCGGGACAGGTGTACAGTCAGTGTGGTCCAACATGCGGTCAGTCGTGTCGAGATCTCGCCTATGACTGTGTCGAGGGTGATGACTGCACGGATGGATGCAATTGTCCCATGGGTCTGGTGTTGAACGATGACAAACAATGTGTAGTACCCATGACGTGCCCATGCTACTATGCCGACCAGTCATTCCCACCTAATACCGTTATTTCACAGCCATGCAAAGAATGGTAAGTGCAGTGGTAATACAAATTAATTAAAGGCATATTATGTGATCTTTTCCAGAGAGCGCCCTCTATTCATTACTTTTTTTAGAAAGTAGATTTTCTTGCAGATTTATATTTCTTATCATAAATCATACACACATTCCAAGTTACAGAGCGATACGATTCCTAATTACCTCAAAATCATGGTTTTAGAGTGAATTTAGAGTGAAAATAATAAACTGTCGGATTATCCGACAGTTTATTTTCACTCTAAAATCATGATTTTGAAGTAATTAAGAATCGTATCGCCCTGTAACTTGGAATGTAGGTACGATTTATGATCAGAAATGTAAATCTGCAAGAAAATCTTCTTTCAATTTTTTTTTTCGATATTGAGGGCGTTCCCTGTAAAGATCACATAATATACCTTTAAAGGAATGTGTAAAATGCTGCAACTTCTACAACATTTGTATGTAACTTTTTTGATGTGGATAAAAAGGACGACCTCTATTGATTGGCATAACTTATTATTTTTTCAAAAGCTCCGATGTCGTGAAATATTAAGTCCCCTAATGTAGGCCTAATAATTTGTGCGTATGCAGTATTATATCATCGGTAGTTTTTTAGACATTTACAAAGTCGTGTTTTATTACTCGATGTGTTTCTTATTTAATTAGCACACTTGAAACTGTCAACATCCTCCCATCGATTTTGACTTAAAGATAAACCCATTCTAGACAATAATACCACTCCAAACTTTTAAACCGACAACGGGTATCCAACGATTTATATCACATTTCAAAAAACATTTCAGCGTTTGCGGAAATGGTACATTTGAGTGCGTCGACATTGAGGGCGACTGCGACGTCGAAGAATCATGTCCAAACAACCTGATGTTCAGCTACTTTGCCACTCAATGTCCGATTACATGTGAGAACATTCACTTGATGGAGGGCGGTATTGCGGAATGTTTCACCGACCCGCAACCAGGCTGTGTCTGCCAGGAGGGATACGTTATGAACGTAAGTTATAAACTAGGCGCACATGTTCGGCACAAGATGTAATCATGAAACAGAGACCACAATAATACATGTCATAATTATGTTGAAACATCACCGGGGTATGATCGACCATCAGAACAACGCACCAACTTCCTACTCAGGCCTAAAAAAAAGAAGTAAGTTTGATTGGCGTAACATAGAAAAAAAAATAGGGTAGGTAGGTCGGATTTTTTAAATTTTTTAAAATTTGTTTTAAATCTGTAAAACGTCTATGAAATTTTATATACCAGCACACATATACCATACAGACATAAACAAATGGCACAAATACACATTTTCACTGTCTTTATTTCTTTTTCTCACACACAATATATATATATATATATATATTTTTTAAATTAAAAAAAATAAAAAATGTTTAGGGTCGGGGGTTAAAATAGGGTCGGTCGGGTTACGCCAATCAAACTTTTATTTTTTTAGGCCTCAGTTGCCCATTAAAATTCGTGTTTATTAGGGCCTACTACCCTTTGATATTCATACTTGCAGGAGCGTATAGTAGTAGTGTTTTCAATTTGGAGGGGGGGGGGGGGGGTGAGGGGACAGACCTTTGATCGGGGGGTGGGGGCATAACCGACTATCTTTTGTAAATATACGTAGAGTTGGTCATATAATTTTTGGGGCGGGGCGAGCCGCCTTCTGCAAAGGGGTGGGGGTGCCCAAATCCCTGCCCCTCAAGTTACGCACCTGCGTACTTGCTATTCAGCGGTTCAAATACAGATTTTTTAAACAGATTTTACACGTAGGGGACTTATACACATCACATTAATAGTCAAAAGTTACAGTGTTTGATAAATTTCATGTGTTTTGGTTGAATTGAACGATATTACGTGACAAGCCAGTGGAAACAATGTTTGGTGATTCTAGATCTTTTCTAGTATATCTTTCATGTCTTTAATTCTGTTTCAGGGTGACGTATGCGTGGCACCGACAGAGTGCCCGTGTTTCCACAACGGTCGAAGCTACGCTCACAATGATATCATCGAAGTAGACGACTGCAATTCATGGTATGTGCTTCTTTTTATAGTTTTAAAGGAGATGTTTTTTATATGAATATTGTAAATGTGAATATGATGGCCCTTTTAATTATGTAATTTATGTAGACAACTGTAATTGATCCAAGTGATTGGTATTCACTATCGAAGTGATTATAAAACCCCCTGGTAACTGAACCACGCACCTTTTGGTGAGATGGCTCACGCCATAGACTTTATGTGGCGATCATTTCGATAGGGGTTCAGTACTCAAAAGAGTGATCCAGTTGACATAGTGATAATCGGATTACACATAACACTTCGCTTCTGAACTGTACACAATCCATGCATGTCTTCTTGCGGAGGTCGTTGAGGATGATTTGAACTAATTACCAAATCGCCCTATACAATTGTTCAGAAGCAGAATTTATCACAAATTATATCAATTCGACGAAGGTTATCACAATTTAACTTTCATGTAAAACGCTTGTATACGAATATTGCTTGTCAGCAATAAAATAATATAACACTAATTACGATGATCTCTGAGTATCTCTGAGTTTGTTTGTATCATATTTGTTCATATTTTGTTATGTCGTTACCTACATTTCCGGCCCACTGTCATTGTACTCTTTTCACTTCATTAAACCATCTTCCTACTTATCATAACAACCTCCTATAGTAGTAGTATATACGTGTTTTTTTTAAATTCATGATATTTACAGCGGTGGAGTCAAACTTAAAGCCTTCCAGGCTTAATGGCTTCTCCGCACACTTTCCAACATCACCTTTCTGGACCACTCTCATCGCCTGATATTTTACATATATTATTAGCTTATCCTTTGTATCATTCTTTTCACTATGTATCGTCTAGATTTATCTCTTTCATGATATCATACCATTCCTGAATATAAATTGTTTTCTTGATGTTATATTTTGTTATATTGTTATATCTGTATGTTGTTGGCTTGTGTAAATAAATCTTATGAATGAATGAATGAATGAATTACGCGAATGTCATGCTCGTTAGGTTAGGTCGGATATGGAGGTGGTTTAACACTTAAAAGTACTACACAATTTTACAGTTTGCTTCCTTATAAAATCGCATTTGACACATTTTCTTTTTCTTTTCTCGCAGTACTTGCAAAGGAACTCGATGGGAGTGCACGAAGGAGGCATGCTCAGGTAAGACTGAGGAAAATTGCATATTCATTCTTTTTTATGCATTCTGGTTTTTTTTGAAGACTGCTGAGAATTTTCTCTAGGTCTCCGTTTCTTACACTCTTAGAAAAAAGGTTCCAAGTACAACCTAAGCAGTTCTTGAATTGTCCTGAATTTAAAGGTTCTGGGAACTAATATGTTCTAGGAAGATCGGTTGGTGTGCAGAGCCTAAATTGGGTCTAGTGGGTTCTTTCGAGAACCTTAAAATGTATAGAACCTATTTACACTGACAGTTTTATCAGACCATAAACGGGCCTCATTGGCTTTCCAGTCTACTCCTCCATATTGTGTTTTTTTATATGTGATTTGATGTATTTTTTATATGGAAATAAAGATTGATACTTGATACTTGATTTACATTGTTCTAAAGGTGTACCTCTTTCAGTATAATCCTATGCAACAATACAATTTCACATGCTATTTAACAATAGAAATCACTGTTTTACCCGACGTTTGGTTAGTTGAACTCTAGTGCCAGCGAGTACTTCCTAAAAGAAAATTAAGTCCTATATATATAGTACAACACTTTTCAGCGAATTATCGTTGAATAACATTACGCTACAAGGCCCGCTTAGCACCGCTATAAATTGGTGCCCTAAAAACCCGGCAACAAATTTAAATATTCGCCTTTCATCAAAGCTGGTTGCTATATGACATAATCCTCGTGTGCAACCAATCGGCTGTATTGCAACGCCCATTGAGTAGTTTAAACGCATGAGCGTGGATGTAAATTGCAACATAATGGAAACTCACCCATGCATTTAGCAAGAAGTACTGCTCGTACACGCCCCGAATTTAAATATACAACCAGGCAATCCTCTCGTAGTAATTGATAACAATAGGTTTACCAGACCGAATTAATAGCGCTTCTAAGCGGGCAATTTATGTCATGAATAGATCTAATGATTCCTCATGTTTTCATATCTAATTGACAGCTATCTGCTCCGTGGTTGGTGAAGGTCATTACCAGACTTTTGATGGTAACAAATTCTCCTTCATTGGCACATGTAGATACACCTTTGCCGAGCACATCAATGGAAGCTTCTCCATTGAATTGGAGAATGTTCTCTGCGGCACCAGCGGAGTGGCTTGCACCAAAGCCGTTGAAATCAACATAGGTGGATCGCAGATATTTATGGTCAGGGGCAGCGGTGTCTCCGTGAACGGCATAGCGGCGACGTTACCGAAGTATTACAATAACTTCATGATAGAAGAAGCCGGTTTCTTCACTGTGCTCACGGCAGATATTGGTCTGCGAGTTATGTGGGACGGAGGTGAGTGGCTCGCGAGAATAAATGAACTCTTCTAGAGAAAGAAACATTGTATACAATTATAATGGGTTCTTCAGAAACCTTATATATTTTTTATATTTGTCTCATTTAAACCTTCAATGGTTCTGAAATGGTTTTCAAGAATTCTTTACGATGGTTTAAGATAGAGGTTCCCAATTAAAGAAACTTTAATAAGAGTTCCTCAAAATTGAAGAACCTTACAAAAACGAAATGGTTCTGCAAGGTGATGAATCTCTTTCGAGCGAATGGTATTATAACATTCATAAATTCATCCAATTAATTTCGGCTGAAATGTCCAGACGACGCTGGACATAGGCGTATTCACGAGTATTCAGGTTAAAGTATGCGAACGAGGTTACCTGATCAAGTGAATGGGACGACCGCTTAACAACGGTTTAAATTCAAAAAATAGCATTTACAATTGGGATGATTAGCCATCCCGAACGGTTTTGGATTGGAAAATTTTTCTTCTAACCTATGATGAATTTTATGGGGTCATATAATCAAAATCCATTGTTACATTGAAACCAACGGAAAATCAAAATTAACGGCCGTTCGTAGCCACCGTCGTCTGGAAATGTCGCTGATAAATTTAGTAACTCTATATGCACTCACGATAAGGGAAGGTGGTGGTGGTGGGGGGGGGGGGGGGGGGGGGGGGACAAAGTACTGTAATAGATAGATTAGTGAATAGAGGTTTTATCACCTATAGGGGTTTTCGATATCGAGAACGTCATCGTTTCCTTTCGATAATTGAGGATTCTGTTTGTCTAGACCCAACGTACTCAGTAACCCCATTTAAAATGTGCATACGTTTCCAATTATATAAAGGAAGCAACCTTCTTGCAGAGTGCTAAATGCGATGCAGAGTGAATATAAAAAGTTAGACCTTTTGTAACTACCGTTTAACTTATATAAGTTTTTTAATTCAATTTTAGAAGACTAATTATTTCACCCTTTCTCACCTATAGGTACGCGTGTTTACATTACCCTCGACCCCGAACACATGGGACTCGTGAAAGGCTTATGTGGTAACTTCGACTACAACCAAGAAAATGACTTCGTTGCACGGAATGGTGCTTTGGAACCGGTTGCGGACAACTTTGCCAACAGCTGGAAACTGGAAGCAGCGTGCCCTGAGTTTTTCCATGAGGAAATACCGGGTCCTTGCGAGGTACAATACTAATATATGTTCTAAAGTTGATAATCTAGGTTGGAATAGCTCTAAATATTATTAATATGCTCTTGAAGGTTTTTTGTTGTTGGAAAAAATATATAGGGGAATATGGGGCAACTGGACCGTGGGGCAAGTGGTCCGAAATGAAGGATTTTGTAATTGTATGGGCATACTGCTTTCTTTTGAACAATACGACTTTTGTTGATACTTGACATATATATTTACCTTCTACAATCCAAAACATTTGGAACTTTAGGATATTTACACATGTGATTTTTCTCCATATCTTTGAAGCTAACTCCTTGAGTGACTGATTGAAAATTCACAGATAGTATGGGCGATATATGAAGATGGGTTTAGATCATGTTTAATGTACTTTATATGATTGACAGATATGCAACAGTAAATATATACATGCAGTACAGTCGTCTTAAGATACTAGGTGCATATTGCATTTGATGGGTGCTATATTGTAGTGTGCTTAGGGACTTTCCGAAAAATGATTAAAACCATAGGTTGTGGTTGAAATGACCGTAAAATGGCGCATATTGCTAATTTGGGACATGGGTGGTTTGGATTTCCGATCAATATTATCATTTAAAGAATGCTTCAACTTAAATCATTATCACGGGTATTCATTTGGTAGAGTTATTAGTTCATGAATTTGCAAATAACAAAGTACACCATTTCTTATTTATCTAAAGACACTCGTCTACTTGTAGGACCCGAACGCCGTAATATTTTCGAATTCAAAGATACTCACTGGCTACAGAAATCTGTGTAATGGCTAAAAACAAAAATGCAGTTTTCCCTTTTTTTCTGAAATGTATTGGAGTTATTGATTATTATGACAAATGGTGGTATGTTTTAAAAAAAATTGGGCGTAAAATGTATTACGTCACAGGCGTGTTTTAATAACGTTTCATCTCGACAAAGTGCTACGTCATTTGTTGGGGTAAGTGGTCCGAAGGGGTGTGGGGCAACTGGACCGCCTGCAAAAACTTAATCAAAATTGTAAAATTCATTTTGAAAATGAGTTGTTAGTGTCAATAAAACATGACTCGGTATTGAAATGTGAATAGAATATGAAATAATTCACATTCTTTCAAGTTCTTAGACATTTTGGGGCATTTCGGGTCTAATACCACTATTTCTGATATTGAAGGATTACAATATGACATGAAATTGCTTTAGAATGGTTTAAAACCTCGGTATTATGAATTACATCTTTATTATATTTTGAATGGTGTCTGTAAATGTATTTGCTATGACGAAATATCATGATTTATGTATTTTATCCACTGCTTTTTGTGTATATCAACCGTTGGGTCATCATTGTCATATTGACTAACTTCCCCTGTAACATGAAAAGCTGGCTAAATATCAAGATGGTTTATTATAAGTACTAAATGATGATTATATGAAGTAAATAAAATCATTAAAGAAAGGGGTATATATAGACAAATGTATGGGGCGTCTGAATATTACAACCATGTAACCATTTAACTAGGTTCATACCGTTTTATCTAATAAACGTGCAGTCGAAAATTGCGCTTGCTTTGTACACCATTAGTATTACTGCGTTTTACACGTTAACCACGAAAACTGTATAAAACATGGGTTTCATGAGACCTGTATCATTTTTACACGTTAAATAATATGGAAATGAGTTTGTAAAGAAAATACTGCTTAGTTACCGTGTTGTCAATCAATGATTTCTGTGTATTCTAACCGTTGGAATATATAGGACCAGTTGCCCCAACGATGGGGTAACTGGACCGTGCCAAGTAAAGTTTTTAGTTAGTGGTAATTGGCCTTTTGTTTGGATATTTTTTAACATTGATTATATGTTATATGTAAACAGTTACATGGGTGATATATTCATAGCAATTCCATAAATATTTACACGAGCTTTAAGCTTTTATATCATGAAATATGCTTAACCGGTCCAGTTGCCCCATCCTCCCCTAGAGAATAATTTAACACATCATTTTCTACGCCTGTCGGCAATAAATGCAAACATCTCATTTGATACATCAATATTTCAGTATGTCACTTGTGTGTCAGTTTGTACGGGAGCATTGCCGGTGTTGCGTCAGAGGCTGAATGACATTTGCATTAACATGTATTTTATCCCACGAGGTTTGGGTGAGCTTGAAATGAACTCAAGTCAGTCACTTTCCTTCACTTTCAAGTCACGTTTTCAAGTTGTTGATGTTCCGCCATACAATGGTTTTCACCAGGCCAAGGCCTAATGCGATCAATTGGAAATAAAAGTTAATGTTAATTAGAGAGGGGGCAAGTGAAATCCTTTGGAATTTCGATCTCTAAAATGAAATAATAAATCTGCTAACAGCTATGAATGTTCAATTGAATGCGATACAGTAATATAGTGTGAAGTAGTTCCAATTAACGTCATACTATAACAATAATCGACTTGTTTTCACTTTTTAAATAGGTCAATCCACACCGAGTCGCTTGGTCTGAGAGAAGATGCAGTACCATTATGACGGGAGTATTCGCCGTGTGCCATTCGGTTGTCGACCCTCAACCATATTTGGATAGCTGTATATTTGATTCATGCGGGTAAGTGGCATTAAACACTTACAGCGCCATAGCATTAGTATGATTTGGCTTTTATAATGAACTGTGAGGAGTGTTAATAGGCCTTGTTTATGACAAAACTTCACTTTATAGGCATTATGCCATTCAAGATTGTTAGTGTAATAAACACAACACCAAAAGTAAGTCCCCCCTAAACAATTCGTCATAACATCGTAAGATAAAACATTTTACCAATAAAACTTAGTTACAAATAATCCTATGACTGTTTCCTAAGTGATGGTTGAAAATGAAAGATTTCCATTACTTCATGGCTGAATGAGCTCAAATGGAAGACAAAAACTGCTCTTCTCAAAAATCACAAAAGTGTATGAATTGCTTCTCACTAATGGAAAAGTACCCGTGGCTGAGCAAAATTTACTGTAATGTGTAATCAATTCATGATCATTCAGCCATGTAAATCCCATTCTTGGCTCAGATATTAGCATAGTGAGTTGTGACTTTTGAGAAGGGCAGTTTTTGTCTTATTTTTAAGCTTATTCAGCCATGAAGTCATGGACATCTTTCATTTTCAAACACCACTTAGGAAACAGTCATAGGATTATTTCTAACTAAGTTTTATTGGTAAGGTGTTTTATCTTACGATGTTATGACGAATTGTTTAGGGGGGACTTACTTTTGGTGTTGTGTTTACATCAAGAGGTACTTGATTCTATTTGAATAAAATTGAGTTGAACTTTTGCATCAATAATAATTTATTTCTTACTTAAAAAGGCTGCATAACTTTTTGCAGCGACGATTGGCCGCCATCTTGGAAGAATGGTGTTAGTGTAAATAGGTGGGGAATATTGGAATTCCATAATCTGTGGGTATATTAAAGGTGTATGTTCCGATCACTTTTCTTTGGCTATGATTTTTTTTCACATCAAGATATTTTTATCAGTAGAATCCCCATATTTTTCTTATTATGTCTGTAAAATCTTAGGGGCCAGAAATGTTCCATTTAGAAATTATAGACTAAAAGGTGGTGAATTACTGCCAAAAGTCGTGAACCACCAGTCAGTTTGTGTACTACTCAATGGGCAAATTTATTGTGACATTGTGCCTTTAAAATAAGAACCATTGGAGCTATGCAACTCAAACTTTGGAATGCAACAATTTTAAGGATGACCTTTCATGTAAAATAGAAAACATCAAGTTGAAAATCGGGCCAGCAATCAGAAAATCTACCTTTAAGAGGTGGTATATGGATGTTATCTAGTCTGTGGGATGATTCCGTAACACCCGGGTGCATTTTCGGAGACTAACTAGTGAGTGCCAAACTAACTTGGTAACTAAAACTAAATACCAAGGCATGGACACTAGCTGTTTACTTACCTTGCTTGTAATTATTGGACGGGCACCAAAGAAAAGGTGTCATATTACATTATTACTCCAAACGAAGCTTACTCCACAATATCTATACAGAACAGCTAGGCCTATGTGCGAAGTGACGTCACGGTTTACTAAGTAGATAATGCCGTTACCTCTGGAATTTTAGCCTCTGTAGCTCACCCGACTAGGCCTCATAAAAATCATACATATATAATGATAGATTTCATATCCGTTCTTTTTGTATTGTAACAGTTGCGACACGGGAGGCGATTGCGAATGTTTGTGCACTGCAGTGGCTACTTACGCTATGGAATGTGCTCGCAAGAGCGTGTTAATCGAGTGGCGTTCACAGGATATGTGTGGTAAGTCCTAAGGTCATTGTGTTATTTCCTATAGTCTAAGAATCGTTATGTGAATGAAAGAGCGCAAACACCACTACGTTGAGCACTCCGAACTGACTGGGAAATGTAAGCGTCACTACTTAAAGAAATGGTCCCGCAAGCACAACATTGAGCATTATTTGTTAGAAAAATAATTATCGAGCCGAAATTACGTAATTATATATATCAAAACACCATACTAGTGACAAAAATTAAATAAAAACTGCCATCATTCAACATGCAATTTTTAAAATTCGCGGCGATCGAAAGGCCCGGTGTCGATGACGTTATGGGTATTGGTGCTAAAATGTGCGCATGTGCATTGTATAACTATGACATCATCGACGCTGGGACTTTCGATCGCCGCGAATTTTAAAAAGTGCATGTTGAGAGATAAGCGGTTTTTATTTTCTTTTGTCATAAGTGGTGTTTTGTTCTATATCAGTGAAAAAGGTGGGCTCGATAGTTATTTTTCTAACATATAATGGACACTTTTGTGTTTGCGAGACACCCCCTTTAAGTTATAATCATAGGCTACGCATTTCAACCTGTATCAAGCGCAATTGGCACTCTTTGGTACAGAGTTTTGTAATGTATTTCTACGCGTGGTTACTCACACCAGAAGCATACCTAATGTTGAGGAATTATCACACAAAATTACTTAATTAATAAAAACCTATAAGAATTTGTAATTGTTGCGCAATACTCGCAACCGGATTTGTATTATTTTGCAATACTCGAATCGGAACCCTGCAAATCATTAGGTAGGTAGGCCCTAGTGTTTCCGAACCAATTGATCAAGTATACCTGTTGGCTTGCAGGACTCAATACAATCACATTTAAGGTGACTTTCCTGATTTTTAAAAAATATTCGGAAATGTCATAGTTATATGTTTTTCTCATTTTATGATTTCTTTGTTGTTGAAATACAACTTTTTGTAGTAAGTAGTAACTGCTATGGTGTTCGGCTGTATCGACGTCACTAAATGTACCTTAAGTCAGTTGATTTACAAACATTCTTATCTATCACCTCCAAACAGCCGTACAATGTGCGAATGGTTATGAATACGACCCATGCGGCTCGACATGTATGACCAACTGCGAAACTATCGGCGAGGAACCAGAGTACTGTCAAGGATGCTCACAAGGATGTTTCTGCCCAGAAGGCACAGTACCACAAGGTAATTAAGTGTGCATTTATTTATCACAGATGAAATAGTATTTATTCGATGCATGTTCGATGCAAGTTTTCTTTTTCTTTTTACTTTCACAGTTGTATGCCTATATATCCATTAAAGATTATGCCTACAACAACACAACATTGACACAAATACGTGTTTTATAGTATCTACATAAGTGTTTTTTCACCTTTCGGTTCCGATGATTGAACATAGAACTAGAGGCGGAAGTACGTCAAATGTCCAAATATACCATTTCGACCTTACAAATATTTGTTAACCAATATTTGTTAAAGCACCTGTGCTAACCAATATTTGTTTAAGCACCTGTGTTAACCAACATTTGTTTAAGCACCTGTGTTAACCAATATTTGTTTAAGCACACGTGTTAACCAATATTTGTTTAAGCATCTGTGTTAACAAATATTTGTTTAAGCACATGTACGTGTTACCAATATTTGTTTGAGCACCTGCACTAACCAATATTTGTTTAAGCACCTGTGTTAACCAATATTTGTTTAAGCACCTGTGTTAACCAATATTTGTTTAAGCACCTGTGTTAACCAATATTTGTTTAAGCACCTGTGTTAACAACTATTTGTTTAAGCACCTGTGTTAACAAATATTTGTTTAAGCACACGTGTTAACCAATATTTGTTTAAGCATCTGTGTTAACAAATATTTGTTTAAGCACATGTACGTGTTACCAATATTTGTTTGAGCACCTGCACTAACCAATATTTGTTTAAGCACCTGTGTTAACCAATATTTGTTTAAGCACCTGTGTTAACCAATATTTGTTTAAGCACCTGTGTTAACCAATATTTGTTTAAGCACCTGTGTTAACAACTATTTGTTTAAGCACCTGTGTTAACAAATATTTGTTTAAAGCACCTGTTCCTGTTTTATCACCTATATTAACCCCCTGTTAAACGTTTGTTTTAATAACTGTAGACGATGGTTGCATCCCAGCCGAGGAATGCGCTTGTTACCACGAGGGTGTCGAGTATCCACCAGGTACCACGATTGAGATCTATTGTCGAAATTGGTAAGTTGTCTTGATTTTTTTAAAAGAAAATAACTACGTATTGGATATAAGACGGCATGTTATGTCATAAATGATTAAATGCCGTTGCTTTGTTTAACTGCCGTCATATTCTCTCCCTCTCTTCTTGAACGTAATCATGTCACTATTCAAGCCTCGTGACTAGTTTCCGATGCATTTCTGATCTGGTCCAATGAGATGTTTTCAGAAAACAGCTTATTATCATTTTACCTTTACCTCATTGTATTTCGTTCTACACTTCCTTTTTGATAACTTGCGGGATTGTGCAAAGAAGCATACAGGGATACAGATCGACACACTCCCACTTGGCAGACAGCCAAACATTAACACAACTAGCAGACATACCGACACCCTGGCAGACAGACCGACACCCGACAGACAGACTGACAGACAGACAGACAGACAGATACACGGACAGAGGGGAAAAATCTGTTACCAAAGTATTAAATCACTTTCTGTTCGCCAGCTTACTCATAAAGTTAAGCAAAATACGCTGGCTAAAAACTAATATGTTTTGTTACTTATTACAGTACTTGCACAGACGGATTTATGGAATGTGTCGGCCCACCATGTGACAGTAAGTGTAACCAAATTAATAACAGCCAATAACACTCGTCAAAATATTCATGTTTGGGTTTATTTTCCACTCTATGGTCATCCAAAATTGCCAAGGAAGAAATGATGTGTCTGGCAACCAACTCCTCCTTTATGATAATAATGTATGCGCTCGGTACATTCGATAAAATAATTGTGCAAAGTTATTCAACATGGTTCTACATAGTATGACCTGACTCGGAGCCATTTTCATCAAGATGGCAAACGTAGAAAAATAAAGCTCGAAAAGGATGATTCAGTTTCTAACATTTTTGGAACAAAGGTAACAGAAATCTGGAGTCGGCTTGTGTTGCTAAACATTCCGTATATAGGAGCCCAAATGAACATTATTTTTAGTTTTGAAAATATTTCAGAAATTATTGCGCGAGTTATAATCTTAGAAAAAACGGTTTTTGGAACGCTTTACACGTTTCGACATTATGTGCAGAATTTCTTTTCTGATCTTTAAACGATTTTGATTTTGTTAAGAATTGAAGAGGACATCTTACACAACATTTCCCTTCTCCGCACCCCATCAATCAATGTTGGGACACCTTGAATAACTGCTGCAGACATTGACATTTCTCAACATTGCACAGGGGAGAGGGGTACTAGTTTTCCATTGTTACAACAAGTAAGCGTTGCAAGACCTTTGTCCAGGATTGCCAGTAATTTATACTTTACTTTCATATTATAGTTACGTGTGAAGTCGGCGAGTTTGAATGTGTAAATGGGGAGTGTATTCCAGAAAACTGGGTTTGTGATCAGCAGACCGATTGTTCCGATGGCACCGACGAGGAAGAATGCGGTGAGCATATTATGCAAATTAGTGATAGCATGCATGTTACTGTTATTGACCAATCAAAATTGATATCGATACGTAATTACGTCGGATTCACGTGACCATTTCCCCTTTATGCAATAATCTTCATTATATAATATTTGCTATCAATTATAAGTTTACATTACATTATAATATGCCATTTTTCATATCTATTTGTAGCTTACACATATTCTAGCTTTCTACGTAGTTAATCTAGAAATGGAACATTAACATTATTTATTGAAAAAACTATAAGAAATCCATTTACTGTTAAATTTGGATTTGCATTTTTTGATTTTAAATCAAATTGTATTGTAAGTTCAAGATTATACATATTACCATATGTATGACTTCCGGGATAGAAAATCCCACTATAAACAGATACCTGTTTTTTGATTTTATATTTTTGTCGGATGCTTTTTAGTTAACGATAAATCTATTGTATTTTATTGCAGTGTACACGTGCCAAGCTGATGAATACACCTGTACTAGTGGTTTGTGTATAGATATCGAATTCGAGTGTGATGGCGCCCTTGATTGTGACGACAATTCTGATGAATACGATTGTCGTAAGTATCTTTTAATCCAAGCTAATACATTTGTTATGTGTTTACTGTGTATATTTCCTCTAACTTTGCAGATCTCATTAACCACCACACAGGACAGTGGAGAAATAAATTGAACTTAACGAAGACTTTAAACAACTTAATAGAATCAATGTTAATTTTAATAGTAACATCTAATCCGTTGTTACCTCTTAAAGGTAGATGTTCCGATTTTCAACTTGAAGTTTTCTATTCTTACATGAAAGGTCATCCTTAAAAGAGTTGTATTCCAAAGTTTGAGTTGCATAACTCTAATGGTTCTTATTGTAGACGCACAAGATGCCGTGAAATGTGCCCATTGAGTTGTACACAAACTATATTGGTGGTTAACCACCTTTCGCGGTAATTCGATGTTATTTCACCGATTTCTTCGTAATCATACTGATTTGGACCGTCAAATTTCAGTATGTTAATCAGAAAAATATGATCTTTCATATGATATGAAAATCTCCATATGTTTGAGAAAAATCTGTGTTATGAAAATGTGATCGGGTCATATACCTTTAATAATTTTTCCATTTCGCTAATGAAATGAGTTGAATTTGATTTTTCCACGTACAGCTTTACCAACGTGTACTGAAGGGGAATTCCAATGTGACAATGGAAAGTGCATCCCAGCATCATTCGTGTGTGACGAAGACAGAGATTGTGGATTTAATGACGACTCGGATGAGGACAATTGTCGTATGTTAACTTTGTTTTCATAAACATTTCATTTATGTTGTTGTCGTAAAAATGCAATTATCTTGTTAATTTTTTTCCATCTCTTTTTGGAGATTGTTTCAATTCACGATTGTTACAGGCCTACTTGAGACATCGAAATCCGAAAAACTTGTCAGATAAATCATCCCTGTACGTGATCTCTAGTTTTTGATGATGAAAAGAATCTCCCGTGACCTTTGATACGAATAATACAACGATACCCACGATAATACAATTCGGACCCTGATGCCTATTTTGTGGGAGGGTCGTCTTGTGCATATATTTGGATATTCAAAATCAAATGTTGACACATTTTTATTCGTTTAAATCGTAGGAGGAATTTAGCACTTTCCACGTGGCTATTAATTTTACCATATACAGAACAAATTGTTCAGTAACCTTTCCTAATTTTCACAGTCTATCTCAAGGATTACTGATCCAACATATTTGTACTTATTTCAATGCGTATCTCATGGTGATTCTACACTCTTAGAAGGTCAGGATCAAATATGAGACGAAAAGGATCAATTTTGATCCAGAAGCGGTATCACATATGAGCTTACCCTTTCCGGATCAAAGTGATCCGACAAGCAGGATCAAAAAGTTTGATCCGAAATGGGATCAAATATTTCTGTCAAATGATACTGAAACGGATCAAAATAATGATCCTTAATCGGATGTACCTGTAGCTTATGATCCTACTCCAGGATCAAACTGAATCAAAGAAAAAGTGAAAACATAGGGGGTCATCGGGTGACAGATTGTAAAAACAAGCATGCATGCAAGGGTCTTTCGGTGACACCGGGCCAAAAAAAGGGGGGTATTTTTGATGGAGCCTGGTGTGAAACCTAATATTGATTGAGTGCCCCCACCCCCGGGTGCACACTGCAGACTATATATCGAATGCAGTAAGCTTACTACATCGTGTAGGCCTAGTACATCGCAGTGATCGTGACATTTTGTGAGCATTTTGACCGAAAATCGTACTGATGGCACTGGTCAGGTACAAGAAATTTGTTCACAAGAATAGAGCATGTTCAAACATAAAAAATAAAACTACTTTACCGACAAAATCATGTAACATTTTACAGATTAGACTGGATAACTTACTGCGGTATTTCACCCTTGTTTCAACTGTGGCGACCGAATTCAAAAGATCGTCTGCTTGTCGTCTATCGGTTTGCGAAAGAGTGACGTCAGTCACTCATTGACCAATGAACTGTTTCATCGAATTGATCCGGAAATCAGATCAAAGTTGATCAAGGTGAATTTGATCCGTTTGTTGATATCTATCTGGAAACGGATCAAAACGATCCGAAAACGGATCAAAACGATCCGAAAATGATCCTTAAAGGATCAAAACAAAGTGAGCCGGAAATCTACTCATGTATTTGATCCTGACCTTCTAAGAGTGTAATATGATAATGAAATTCATATTTTAAAATCATTTTGTGAAAATGTGGAATGTCGTCTGCAGACGCCTGCCGCGTGGAAAGTGTTATAATCTGGAGGAAATGAGGTTTTGATGAATCCAGGACCTGGTACAATTTATCTTCAACTTGATTTTATGGTATCAGTGCTCATTAAATGGTGAATTTGATGAGTGCTCCATAAAAGCATAAACAATGCAGCCACCAGTTACGGATTGGTTTATTTGCGGGGAATAGATGTATTAGTGCGCCTAAAATAGTTTATATCAACACAGCTTTGTTTGTGGGTAAACCTTTTCCTCTTTTTCACACCTTGATCAGTGCTTAGCTACCTGGATTAGCTGAATCTTACTAAAATGAATTGTAGGACCCGCGGCTTATACGTCGTGCGGGTTATAGTACGGAAACCACGGTAGCCCACCGGATGAGTGCAGACAAGATGGCTGCATGAAACAGTACAGTAACTGTAGTGTGACATAATATGGAACGACTAAGTAATACCGAGATATTTATATCTATATATCGTGTTTTTATTTCATTAGTGACCACGACACCATCTCTAACCACAACTCCAAACGCCACAACGCCTGTATATACAACAACAGTCATTTTGACGACACGCGGTAAGTAAAAAAAGATAATGAAATCACAAATGTTATTCCATTAACCACTTTTTTTTTTAACCCGATGCACAAATAATGTATACACAGCCAAATGTTCATTCCATCGAAAACTCGGACCTAAAGTAAATCATTTTCCTTTTTTTTAGTTGTTTGTGAAGAGGCGTTGGGAATGGACATTCAAAACCCACGGCCTTCATCCTACGCACCAGGCGTACAAACTGATGACGTGCGTCTTGGCGGTCCGTCGGCATGGTACCCTGATCCATTAGACGAGCAACCTTACGTTGATATCGAACTGCTAGAACCAACCGAAGTAACCGGCGTTACCATACAGGGTGGAGGTCTAGATACAGATAATTTTGTGACTCAGTTTGCCGTGCTCTACAGTAAAGATGGGGAAACATTCGTACCAATTTTACTCAACGATGAACCAATGGTTTGTTTGTTTGTTTGTTTGTTATTTTTGTGGTTGTTATTGTAGAGTTTGATAGTCTGTTTATTTATTTATTTACATGGCCAGTCCATGCGGTCACATGTTCGAGTCCTGTTGGCATCATACTCGGACAAAATGCTTTTGCTAGGCTTAATGGTTAAAGATGGAAAAAACGACTTCCTATATTTTACCCGGTTTTTTTTCTCAGCCATACGATAGATAGATTTTACTATCACATAATAGATTGTCGCCTATCATTAAATAAAAAAACCTATATCACTGGGTCAAATTTACTATTATATGGCTCAAAATGGATTGTCGCCTATCGTTATTATTAAATAAAATAATAATAATTTGTTTGTGCAATAGTAAAACTATATAACTCGGTCAAATTTAGACTGTTCCATCACACTCGCCTTTGTCCTTACAGGTGTAACGGAAAAGTCAAAATTTGACCTCTTGATGTATTTTTATATATCATAATTGGCTTGATTTGAACTATGTGATAGTTTTACCATCACTATGGCGGAAAAGAATCATGTAATATCATGATATAAAACAAATATTAAATGCCTTTTGTTTGTGCTAGAGCAAAACTATTTTTAATCTGTCCAATTTCGATTATTCTATTACATTTGGCTTCGCCTCGTGCAATGGAAAAATCAAAACATTTGACATTTATGATATAGTTTGTACTATCACACTCTTACGAATTTAATTTTGTATTATGTCACACTCTCAGGCATTCAATATTTGTTAACTGGAATATGTTTCTTTTAATGATGCGCAGATATTTTATGGCCCAACGGATGATGACACCCCCCTGAAAGTTATTTTCCCAGAAGAATTGGAAGATGTGCAGGTGATCCGAGTGATACCGATTGAGTTTGAAGGAGACCTTAGTATGCGAATGGAGGTCTTGGGTTGCATTGAAGAAAGTAAGTGATTTATACTGCATCATCTAAAGACATCAAAAAAAGTAACTCGGCTGTTGTAAAAGCACCTATAATTTTAAAATTGTTACTCATATCCTAAAAATGAAAATACCAGGAGGCGGACAATTTAATTACGGTGATTTTGACACCTTGTTTGTTAAACATGATAAAGTATTGTTGTCGCGGTATGTGCTTACAGATGAAAAGTGCCAATTCCATTGTTGCATTAACTCCTATTGATCTCTCTGATTCAGCGTGAAGATAATAGCGGGAATTTTGATAGTTTGCCCATGACGATGACCTGTCCTGTCTGTCTTCTCGGACCTTCTGAGCATTTGGAGTTTTAAATTCATCCTTTTTAATTGTAAAGAAGTACGCCTGTCATCCCCATTAAATTTGTCCCGGATTATGCTAATCAAGTTTACAGTGCAACAAGAACAGCTAATCAAAATTCCCGCTATTATCTTCACGCTGAATCAGAGAGATCAATAGGAGTTAATGCAACAATGGAATTGGCACTTTTCATCTGTTCATTTATATTCTAAATAGCTGGCAAGAAGGGTTTGTAAATGTGATTTGCAAAATAACACGTTGTTATATGAATTTTTAAAATTGTGTACTTCGATGTAAAAAGCTTATGAAATACAATTAATTTATTCTTCTTGAGCATATTATCACTCGAGCCTCTGTCAATTTTTTCACAGCTACTCCAGTAGCAACAACTCCATCAACGAGGTTCACAACAATTGCAGTAACCACACCAGGTAAGAAATTAAAATTGATGTCATCTGATTTTCTAAACTAATATCATTTTATTAAACGTTCATTTCAAGTAAGCAATATAAACAGAACAATGTAACATTTACCATGTCGAATTTGTCTTTTCAATCTTGTTTATTTCAGTTGTCTGCGAAGAGCCCTTGGGAATGGACGTTAACAATCCGTTGATACCAGATGCTGGTTTGCAACCATCTTCAATAGCCGAAGATTTGGGACCAGAGTCTATCCGACTGAATAGTCCCGAAGCCTGGTCTCCATTACCAACGGATGAGGAACCGTTTATTGTAGTAGACTTTGATGAGCCAACCCCAGTAACTGGTGTTGTCATTAAGGGCTCTGGACCTGACGCAGAAGATTTTCCAACAGAGTTCACAATTGAATACAGCCCAGATGGTGTCAACTTTTATCCATTGAAATTGAATGAAGATGATCTTGAACCATTGGTACGTAGTTCAACCCTTTGCCCATTAAATATAAGATATACTTATGTTCGGTTATTCAATGAATTTAGCTAAAGATATACAGAATGTGATATTTAAACACAAAATGAGGTCCTCAGTGAATTGTCCATTATCGTCTCCTTTTTGAAAAAGCTATACCCTGCCCCTTTTTGTAATGATAAGTGTTCTCTGTGAGTTTTAGATTCTTTGATATAATACTTTTTCTTATTTTTGTTTTTAATAGATATTCAAAGGACCCGAGGATGGTGATACGCCATTGAAAGTTCTGTTTCCTGAGGAGCTTGAAGATTTAGAGAAAATCAAAATACTTCCAATTACGACAAACAACGACGAGGTTGTCAGCATGCAATTGGAGGTCTTGGGATGTATTGAAGAAAGTAAGAACAAGAAAATCCTGTCATTTAGATTCTAAATTGCTTGTAGGAAGTATTAGTAAATATGATTTGCAAACTAACACGTTGTTATATGAAATGCTGAAAAATGTGTACCTCGCTATAAAGAGCTTATAAAATTCAATTAATTTATTCGTCTCGTGCATATAATCACTTACGCCTCTGTAATTTATTTTCACAGCTACTCCAGTAGCAACAACTCCATCAACGAGGTTCACAACAATTGCAGTAACCACACCAGGTAAGAAATTAAAATTGATGTCATCTGATTTTCTAAACTAATATCATTTTATTAAACGTTCATTTCAAGTAAGCAATATAAAAATAGAAAAATGTAACATTTACCATGTCGAATTTGTCTTTTCAATCTTGTTTATTTCAGTTGTCTGCGAAGAGCCCTTGGGAATGGACGTTAACAATCCGTTGATACCAGATGCTGGTTTGCAACCATCTTCAATAGCCGAAGATTTGGGACCAGAGTCTATCCGACTGAATAGTCCCGAAGCCTGGTCTCCATTACCAACGGATGAGGAACCGTTTATTGTAGTAGACTTTGATGAGCCAACCCCAGTAACTGGTGTTGTCATTAAGGGCTCTGGACCTGACGCAGAAGATTTTCCAACAGAGTTCACAATTGAATACAGCCCAGATGGTGTCAACTTTTATCCATTGAAATTGAACGAAGATGATCTTGAACCATTGGTACGTAGTTCAACCCTTTGCCCATTAAATATAAGATATACTTATGTTTGGTTATTCAATGAATTTAGCTAAAGATATACAGAATGTGATATTTAAACACAAAATGAGGTCCTCAGTGAATTGTCGATTATCGTCTCCTTTTTGAAAAAGCTATACCCTGCCCCTTTTTGTAATGATAAGTGTTCTCTGTGAGTTTTAGATTCTTTGATATAATACTTTTTCTTATTTTTGTTTTTAATAGATATTCAAAGGACCCGAGGATGGTGATACGCCATTGAAAGTTCTGTTTCCTGAGGAGCTTGAAGATTTAGAGAAAATCAAAATACTTCCAATTACGACAAACAACGACGAGGTTGTCAGCATGCAATTGGAGGTCTTGGGATGTATTGAAGAAAGTAAGAACAAGAAAATCCTGTCATTTAGATTCTAAATTGCTTGTAGGAAGTATTAGTAAATATGATTTGCAAACTAACACGTTGTTATGTGAAATGCTGAAAAATGTGTACCTCGCTATAAAGAGCTTATAAAATTCAATTAATTTATTCGTCTCGTGCATATTATCACTTACGCCTCTGTAATTTATTTTCACAGCTACTCCAGTAGCAACAACTCCATCAACGAGGTTCACAACAATTGCAGTAACCACACCAGGTAAGAAATTAAAATTGATGTCATCTGATTTTCTAAACTAATATCATTTTATTAAACGTTCATTTCAAGTAAGCAATATAAAAATAGAAAAATGTAACATTTACCATGTCGAATTTGTCTTTTCAATCTTGTTTATTTCAGTTGTCTGCGAAGAGCCCTTGGGAATGGACGTTAACAATCCGTTGATACCAGATGCTGGTTTGCAACCATCTTCAATAGCCGAAGATTTGGGACCAGAGTCTATCCGACTGAATAGTCCCGAAGCCTGGTCTCCATTACCAACGGATGAGGAACCGTTTATTGTAGTAGACTTTGATGAGCCAACCCCAGTAACTGGTGTTGTCATTAAGGGCTCTGGACCTGACGCAGAAGATTTTCCAACAGAGTTCACAATTGAATACAGCCCAGATGGTGTCAACTTTTATCCATTGAAATTGAATGAAGATGATCTTGAACCATTGGTACGTAGTTCAACCCTTTGCCCATTAAATATAAGATATACTTATGTTTGGTTATTCAATGAATTTAGCTAAAGATATACAGAATGTGATATTTAAACACAAAATGAGGTCCTCAGTGAATTGTCGATTATCGTCTCCTTTTTGAAAAAGCTATACCCTGCCCCTTTTTGTAATGATAAGTGTTCTCTGTGAGTTTTAGATTCTTTGATATAATACTTTTTCTTATTTTTGTTTTTAATAGATATTCAAAGGACCCGAGGATGGTGATACGCCATTGAAAGTTCTGTTTCCTGAGGAGCTTGAAGATTTAGAGAAAATCAAAATACTTCCAATTACGACAAACAACGACGAGGTTGTCAGCATGCAATTGGAGGTCTTGGGATGTATTGAAGAAAGTAAGAACAAGAAAATCCTGTCATTTAGATTCTAAATTGCTTGTAGGAAGTATTAGTAAATATGATTTGCAAACTAACACGTTGTTATATGAAATGCTGAAAAATGTGTACCTCGCTATAAAGAGCTTATAAAATTCAATTAATTTATTCGTCTCGAGCATATTATCACTTACGCCTCTGTAATTTATTTTCACAGCTACTCCAGTAGCAACAACTCCATCAACGAGGTTCACAACAATTGCAGTAACCACACCAGGTAAGAAATTAAAATTGATGTCATCTGATTTTCTAAACTAATATCATTTTATTAAACGTTCATTTCAAGTAAGCAATATAAAAATAGAAAAATGCAACATTTACCATGTCGAATTTGTCTTTTCAATCTTGTTTATTTCAGTTGTCTGCGAAGAGCCCTTGGGAATGGACGTTAACAATCCGTTGATACCAGATGCTGGTTTGCAACCATCTTCAATAGCCGAAGATTTGGGACCAGAGTCTATCCGACTGAATAGTCCCGAAGCCTGGTCTCCATTACCAACGGATGAGGAACCGTTTATTGTAGTAGACTTTGATGAGCCAACCCCAGTAACTGGTGTTGTCATTAAGGGCTCTGGACCTGACGCAGAAGATTTTCCAACAGAGTTCACAATTGAATACAGCCCAGATGGTGTCAACTTTTATCCATTGAAATTGAATGAAGATGATCTTGAACCATTGGTACGTAGTTCAACCCTTTGCCCATTAAATATAAGATATACTTATGTTTAGTTATTCAATGAATTTAGCTAAAGATATACAGAATGTGATATTTAAACACAAAATGAGGTCCTCAGTGAATTGTCGATTATCGTCTCCTTTTTGAAAAAGCTATACCCTGCCCCTTTTTGTAATGATAAGTGTTCTCTGTGAGTTTTAGATTCTTTGATATAATACTTTTTCTTATTTTTGTTTTTAATAGATATTCAAAGGACCCGAGGATGGTGATACGCCATTGAAAGTTCTGTTTCCTGAGGAGCTTGAAGATTTAGAGAAAATCAAAATACTTCCAATTACGACAAACAACGACGAGGTTGTCAGCATGCAATTGGAGGTCTTGGGATGTATTGAAGAAAGTAAGAACAAGAAAATCCTGTCATTTAGATTCTAAATTGCTTGTAGGAAGTATTAGTAAATATGATTTGCAAACTAACACGTTGTTATATGAAATGCTGAAAAATGTGTACCTCGCTATAAAGAGCTTATAAAATTCAATTAATTTATTCGTCTCGTGCATATAATCACTTACGCCTCTGTAATTTATTTTCACAGCTACTCCAGTAGCAACAACTCCATCAACGAGGTTCACAACAATTGCAGTAACCACACCAGGTAAGAAATTAAAATTGATGTCATCTGATTTTCTAAACTAATATCATTTTATTAAACGTTCATTTCAAGTAAGCAATATAAAAATAGAAAAATGTAACATTTACCATGTCGAATTTGTCTTTTCAATCTTGTTTATTTCAGTTGTCTGCGAAGAGCCCTTGGGAATGGACGTTAACAATCCGTTGATACCAGATGCTGGTTTGCAACCATCTTCAATAGCCGAAGATTTGGGACCAGAGTCTATCCGACTGAATAGTCCCGAAGCCTGGTCTCCATTACCAACGGATGAGGAACCGTTTATTGTAGTAGACTTTGATGAGCCAACCCCAGTAACTGGTGTTGTCATTAAGGGCTCTGGACCTGACGCAGAAGATTTTCCAACAGAGTTCACAATTGAATACAGCCCAGATGGTGTCAACTTTTATCCATTGAAATTGAACGAAGATGATCTTGAACCATTGGTACGTAGTTCAACCCTTTGCCCATTAAATATAAGATATACTTATGTTTGGTTATTCAATGAGTTTAGCTAAAGATATACAGAATGTGATATTTAAACACAAAATGAGGTCCTCAGTGAATTGTCGATTATCGTCTCCTTTTTGAAAAAGCTATACCCTGCCCCTTTTTGTAATGATAAGTGTTCTCTGTGAGTTTTAGATTCTTTGATATAATACTTTTTCTTATTTTTGTTTTTAATAGATATTCAAAGGACCCGAGGATGGTGATACGCCATTGAAAGTTCTGTTTCCTGAGGAGCTTGAAGATTTAGAGAAAATCAAAATACTTCCAATTACGACAAACAACGACGAGGTTGTCAGCATGCAATTGGAGGTCTTGGGATGTATTGAAGAAAGTAAGAACAAGAAAATCCTGTCATTTAGATTCTAAATTGCTTGTAGGAAATATTAGTAAATATGATTTGCAAACTAACACGTTGTTATGTGAAATGCTGAAAAATGTGTACCTCGCTATAAAGAGCTTATAAAATTCAATTAATTTATTCGTCTCGTGCATATTATCACTTACGCCTCTGTAATTTATTTTCACAGCTACTCCAGTAGCAACAACTCCATCAACGAGGTTCACAACAATTGCAGTAACCACACCAGGTAAGAAATTAAAATTGATGTCATCTGATTTTCTAAACTAATATCATTTTATTAAACGTTCATTTCAAGTAAGCAATATAAAAATAGAAAAATGTAACATTTACCATGTCGAATTTGTCTTTTCAATCTTGTTTATTTCAGTTGTCTGCGAAGAGCCCTTGGGAATGGACGTTAACAATCCGTTGATACCAGATGCTGGTTTGCAACCATCTTCAATAGCCGAAGATTTGGGACCAGAGTCTATCCGACTGAATAGTCCCGAAGCCTGGTCTCCATTACCAACGGATGAGGAACCGTTTATTGTAGTAGACTTTGATGAGCCAACCCCAGTAACTGGTGTTGTCATTAAGGGCTCTGGACCTGACGCAGAAGATTTTCCAACAGAGTTCACAATTGAATACAGCCCAGATGGTGTCAACTTTTATCCATTGAAATTGAATGAAGATGATCTTGAACCATTGGTACGTAGTTCAACCCTTTGCCCATTAAATATAAGATATACTTATGTTTGGTTATTCAATGAATTTAGCTAAAGATATACAGAATGTGATATTTAAACACAAAATGAGGTCCTCAGTGAATTGTCGATTATCGTCTCCTTTTTAAAAAAGCTATACCCTGCCCCTTTTTGTAATGATAAGTGTTCTCTGTGAGTTTTAGATTCTTTGATATAATACTTTTTCTTATTTTTGTTTTTAATAGATATTCAAAGGACCCGAGGATGGTGATACGCCATTGAAAGTTCTGTTTCCTGAGGAGCTTGAAGATTTAGAGAAAATCAAAATACTTCCAATTACGACAAACAACGACGAGGTTGTCAGCATGCAATTGGAGGTCTTGGGATGTATTGAAGAAAGTAAGAACAAGAAAATCCTGTCATTTAGATTCTAAATTGCTTGTAGGAAGTATTAGTAAATATGATTTGCAAACTAACACGTTGTTATATGAAATGCTGAAAAATGTGTACCTCGCTATAAAGAGCTTATAAAATTCAATTAATTTATTCGTCTCGTGCATATTATCACTTACGCCTCTGTAATTTATTTTCACAGCTACTCCAGTAGCAACAACTCCATCAACGAGGTTCACAACAATTGCAGTAACCACACCAGGTAAGAAATTAAAATTGATGTCATCTGATTTTCTAAACTAATATCATTTTATTAAACGTTCATTTCAAGTAAGCAATATAAAAATAGAAAAATGTAACATTTACCATGTCGAATTTGTCTTTTCAATCTTGTTTATTTCAGTTGTCTGCGAAGAGCCCTTGGGAATGGACGTTAACAATCCGTTGATACCAGATGCTGGTTTGCAACCATCTTCAATAGCCGAAGATTTGGGACCAGAGTCTATCCGACTGAATAGTCCCGAAGCCTGGTCTCCATTACCAACGGATGAGGAACCGTTTATTGTAGTAGACTTTGATGAGCCAACCCCAGTAACTGGTGTTGTCATTAAGGGCTCTGGACCTGACGCAGAAGATTTTCCAACAGAGTTCACAATTGAATACAGCCCAGATGGTGTCAACTTTTATCCATTGAAATTGAATGAAGATGATCTTGAACCATTGGTACGTAGTTCAACCCTTTGCCCATTAAATATAAGATATACTTATGTTTGGTTATTCAATGAATTTAGCTAAAGATATACAGAATGTGATATTTAAACACAAAATGAGGTCCTCAGTGAATTGTCGATTATCGTCTCCTTTTTAAAAAAGCTATACCCTGCCCCTTTTTGTAATGATAAGTGTTCTCTGTGAGTTTTAGATTCTTTGATATAATACTTTTTCTTATTTTTGTTTTTAATAGATATTCAAAGGACCCGAGGATGGTGATACGCCATTGAAAGTTCTGTTTCCTGAGGAGCTTGAAGATTTAGAGAAAATCAAAATACTTCCAATTACGACAAACAACGACGAGGTTGTCAGCATGCAATTGGAGGTCTTGGGATGTATTGAAGAAAGTAAGAACAAGAAAATCCTGTCATTTAGATTCTAAATTGCTTGTAGGAAGTATTAGTAAATATGATTTGCAAACTAACACGTTGTTATATGAAATGCTGAAAAATGTGTACCTCGCTATAAAGAGCTTATAAAATTCAATTAATTTATTCGTCTCGTGCATATTATCACTTACGCCTCTGTAATTTATTTTCACAGCTACTCCAGTAGCAACAACTCCATCAACGAGGTTCACAACAATTGCAGTAACCACACCAGGTAAGAAATTAAAATTGATGTCATCTGATTTTCTACACTAATATCATTTTATTAAACGTTCATTTCAAGTAAGCAATATAAAAATAGAAAAATGTAACATTTACCATGTCGAATTTGTCTTTTCAATCTTGTTTATTTCAGTTGTCTGCGAAGAGCCCTTGGGAATGGACGTTAACAATCCGTTGATACCAGATGCTGGTTTGCAACCATCTTCAATAGCCGAAGATTTGGGACCAGAGTCTATCCGACTGAATAGTCCCGAAGCCTGGTCTCCATTACCAACGGATGAGGAACCGTTTATTGTAGTAGACTTTGATGAGCCAACCCCAGTAACTGGTGTTGTCATTAAGGGCTCTGGACCTGACGCAGAAGATTTTCCAACAGAGTTCACAATTGAATACAGCCCAGATGGTGTCAACTTTTATCCATTGAAATTGAACGAAGATGATCTTGAACCATTGGTACGTAGTTCAACCCTTTGCCCATTAAATATAAGATATACTTATGTTTGGTTATTCAATGAATTTAGCTAAAGATATACAGAATGTGATATTTAAACACAAAATGAGGTCCTCAGTGAATTGTCGATTATCGTCTCCTTTTTGAAAAAGCTATACCCTGCCCCTTTTTGTAATGATAAGTGTTTTCTGTGAGTTTTAGATTCTTTGATATAATACTTTTTCTTATTTTTGTTTTTAATAGATATTCAAAGGACCCGAGGATGGTGATACGCCATTGAAAGTTCTGTTTCCTGAGGAGCTTGAAGATTTAGAGAAAATCAAAATACTTCCAATTACGACAAACAACGACGAGGTTGTCAGCATGCAATTGGAGGTCTTGGGATGTATTGAAGAAAGTAAGAACAAGAAAATCCTGTCATTTAGATTCTAAATTGCTTGTAGGAAGTATTAGTAAATATGATTTGCAAACTAACACGTTGTTATATGAAATGCTGAAAAATGTGTACCTCGCTATAAAGAGCTTATAAAATTCAATTAATTTATTCGTCTCGTGCATATTATCACTTACGCCTCTGTAATTTATTTTCACAGCTACTCCAGTAGCAACAACTCCATCAACGAGGTTCACAACAATTGCAGTAACCACACCAGGTAAGAAATTAAAATTGATGTCATCTGATTTTCTAAACTAATATCATTTTATTAAACGTTCATTTCAAGTAAGCAATAGAAAAATAGAAAAATGTAACATTTACCATGTCGAATTTGTCTTTTCAATCTTGTTTATTTCAGTTGTCTGCGAAGAGCCCTTGGGAATGGACGTTAACAATCCGTTGATACCAGATGCTGGTTTGCAACCATCTTCAATAGCCGAAGATTTGGGACCAGAGTCTATCCGACTGAATAGTCCCGAAGCCTGGTCTCCATTACCAACGGATGAGGAACCGTTTATTGTAGTAGACTTTGATGAGCCAACCCCAGTAACTGGTGTTGTCATTAAGGGCTCTGGACCTGACGCAGAAGATTTTCCAACAGAGTTCACAATTGAATACAGCCCAGATGGTGTCAACTTTTATCCATTGAAATTGAATGAAGATGATCTTGAACCATTGGTACGTAGTTCAACCCTTTGCCCATTAAATATAAGATATACTTATGTTTGGTTATTCAATGAATTTAGCTAAAGATATACAGAATGTGATATTTAAACACAAAATGAGGTCCTCAGTGAATTGTCGATTATCGTCTCCTTTTTGAAAAAGCTATACCCTGCCCCTTTTTGTAATGATAAGTGTTCTCTGTGAGTTTTAGATTCTTTGATATAATACTTTTTCTTATTTTTGTTTTTAATAGATATTCAAAGGACCCGAGGATGGTGATACGCCATTGAAAGTTCTGTTTCCTGAGGAGCTTGAAGATTTAGAGAAAATCAAAATACTTCCAATTACGACAAACAACGACGAGGTTGTCAGCATGCAATTGGAGGTCTTGGGATGTATTGAAGAAAGTAAGAACAAGAAAATCCTGTCATTTAGATTCTAAATTGCTTGTAGGAAGTATTAGTAAATATGATTTGCAAACTAACACGTTGTTATATGAAATGCTGAAAAATGTGTACCTCGCTATAAAGAGCTTATAAAATTCAATTAATTTATTCGTCTCGTGCATATTATCACTTACGCCTCTGTAATTTATTTTCACAGCTACTCCAGTAGCAACAACTCCATCAACGAGGTTCACAACAATTGCAGTAACCACACCAGGTAAGAAATTAAAATTGATGTCATCTGATTTTCTAAACTAATATCATTTTATTAAACGTTCATTTCAAGTAAGCAATAGAAAAATAGAAAAATGTAACATTTACCATGTCGAATTTGTCTTTTCAATCTTGTTTATTTCAGTTGTCTGCGAAGAGCCCTTGGGAATGGACGTTAACAATCCGTTGATACCAGATGCTGGTTTGCAACCATCTTCAATAGCCGAAGATTTGGGACCAGAGTCTATCCGACTGAATAGTCCCGAAGCCTGGTCTCCATTACCAACGGATGAGGAACCGTTTATTGTAGTAGACTTTGATGAGCCAACCCCAGTAACTGGTGTTGTCATTAAGGGCTCTGGACCTGACGCAGAAGATTTTCCAACAGAGTTCACAATTGAATACAGCCCAGATGGTGTCAACTTTTATCCATTGAAATTGAATGAAGATGATCTTGAACCATTGGTACGTAGTTCAACCCTTTGCCCATTAAATATAAGATATACTTATGTTTGGTTATTCAATGAATTTAGCTAAAGATATACAGAATGTGATATTTAAACACAAAATGAGGTCCTCAGTGAATTGTCGATTATCGTCTCCTTTTTGAAAAAGCTATACCCTGCCCCTTTTTGTAATGATAAGTGTTCTCTGTGAGTTTTAGATTCTTTGATATAATACTTTTTCTTATTTTTGTTTTTAATAGATATTCAAAGGACCCGAGGATGGTGATACGCCATTGAAAGTTCTGTTTCCTGAGGAGCTTGAAGATTTAGAGAAAATCAAAATACTTCCAATTACGACAAACAACGACGAGGTTGTCAGCATGCAATTGGAGGTCTTGGGATGTATTGAAGAAAGTAAGAACAAGAAAATCCTGTCATTTAGATTCTAAATTGCTTGTAGGAAGTATTAGTAAACATGATTTGCAAACTAACACGTTGTTATATGAAATGCTGAAAAATGTGTACCTCGCTATAAAGAGCTTATAAAATTCAATTAATTTATTCGTCTCGTGCATATTATCACTTACGCCTCTGTAATTTATTTTCACAGCTACTCCAGTAGCAACAACTCCATCAACGAGGTTCACAACAATTGCAGTAACCACACCAGGTAAGAAATTAAAATTAATGTCATCTGATTTTCTACACTAATATCATTTTATTAAACGTTCATTTCAAGTAAGCAATATAAAAATAGAAAAATGTAACATTTACCATGTCGAATTTGTCTTTTCAATCTTGTTTATTTCAGTTGTCTGCGAAGAGCCCTTGGGAATGGACGTTAACAATCCGTTGATACCAGATGCTGGTTTGCAACCATCTTCAATAGCCGAAGATTTGGGACCAGAGTCTATCCGACTGAATAGTCCCGAAGCCTGGTCTCCATTACCAACGGATGAGGAACCGTTTATTGTAGTAGACTTTGATGAGCCAACCCCAGTAACTGGTGTTGTCATTAAGGGCTCTGGACCTGACGCAGAAGATTTTCCAACAGAGTTCACAATTGAATACAGCCCAGATGGTGTCAACTTTTATCCATTGAAATTGAATGAAGATGATCTTGAACCATTGGTACGTAGTTCAACCCTTTGCCCATTAAATATAAGATATACTTATGTTTGGTTATTCAATGAATTTAGCTAAAGATATACAGAATGTGATATTTAAACACAAAATGAGGTCCTCAGTGAATTGTCGATTATCGTCTCCTTTTTGAAAAAGCTATACCCTGCCCCTTTTTGTAATGATAAGTGTTCTCTGTGAGTTTTAGATTCTTTGATATAATACTTTTTCTTATTTTTGTTTTTAATAGATATTCAAAGGACCCGAGGATGGTGATACGCCATTGAAAGTTCTGTTTCCTGAGGAGCTTGAAGATTTAGAGAAAATCAAAATACTTCCAATTACGACAAACAACGACGAGGTTGTCAGCATGCAATTGGAGGTCTTGGGATGTATTGAAGAAAGTAAGAACAAGAAAATCCTGTCATTTAGATTCTAAATTGCTTGTAGGAAGTATTAGTAAATATGATTTGCAAACTAACACGTTGTTATATGAAATGCTGAAAAATGTGTACCTCGCTATAAAGAGCTTATAAAATTCAATTAATTTATTCGTCTCGTGCATATTATCACTTACGCCTCTGTAATTTATTTTCACAGCTACTCCAGTAGCAACAACTCCATCAACGAGGTTCACAACAATTGCAGTAACCACACCAGGTAAGAAATTAAAATTGATGTCATCTGATTTTCTAAACTAATATCATTTTATTAAACGTTCATTTCAAGTAAGCAATATAAAAATAGAAAAATGTAACATTTACCATGTCGAATTTGTCTTTTCAATCTTGTTTATTTCAGTTGTCTGCGAAGAGCCCTTGGGAATGGACGTTAACAATCCGTTGATACCAGATGCTGGTTTGCAACCATCTTCAATAGCCGAAGATTTGGGACCAGAGTCTATCCGACTGAATAGTCCCGAAGCCTGGTCTCCATTACCAACGGATGAGGAACCGTTTATTGTAGTAGACTTTGATGAGCCAACCCCAGTAACTGGTGTTGTCATTAAGGGCTCTGGACCTGACGCAGAAGATTTTCCAACAGAGTTCACAATTGAATACAGCCCAGATGGTGTCAACTTTTATCCATTGAAATTGAATGAAGATGATCTTGAACCATTGGTACGTAGTTCAACCCTTTGCCCATTAAATATAAGATATACTTATGTTTGGTTATTCAATGAATTTAGCTAAAGATATACAGAATGTGATATTTAAACACAAAATGAGGTCCTCAGTGAATTGTCGATTATCGTCTCCTTTTTGAAAAAGCTATACCCTGCCCCTTTTTGTAATGATAAGTGTTCTCTGTGAGTTTTAGATTCTTTGATATAATACTTTTTCTTATTTTTGTTTTTAATAGATATTCAAAGGACCCGAGGATGGTGATACGCCATTGAAAGTTCTGTTTCCTGAGGAGCTTGAAGATTTAGAGAAAATCAAAATACTTCCAATTACGACAAACAACGACGAGGTTGTCAGCATGCAATTGGAGGTCTTGGGATGTATTGAAGAAAGTAAGAACAAGAAAATCCTGTCATTTAGATTCTAAATTGCTTGTAGGAAGTATTAGTAAATATGATTTGCAAACTAACACGTTATATGAAATGCTGAAAAATGTGTACCTCGCTATAAAGAGCTTATAAAATTCAATTAATTTATTCGTCTCGTGCATATTATCACTTACGCCTCTGTAATTTATTTTCACAGCTACTCCAGTAGCAACAACTCCATCAACGAGGTTCACAACAATTGCAGTAACCACACCAGGTAAGAAATTAAAATTGATGTCATCTGATTTTCTACACTAATATCATTTTATTAAACGTTCATTTCAAGTAAGCAATATAAAAATAGAAAAATGTAACATTTACCATGTCGAATTTGTCTTTTCAATCTTGTTTATTTCAGTTGTCTGCGAAGAGCCCTTGGGAATGGACGTTAACAATCCGTTGATACCAGATGCTGGTTTGCAACCATCTTCAATAGCCGAAGATTTGGGACCAGAGTCTATCCGACTGAATAGTCCCGAAGCCTGGTCTCCATTACCAACGGATGAGGAACCGTTTATTGTAGTAGACTTTGATGAGCCAACCCCAGTAACTGGTGTTGTCATTAAGGGCTCTGGACCTGACGCAGAAGATTTTCCAACAGAGTTCACAATTGAATACAGCCCAGATGGTGTCAACTTTTATCCATTGAAATTGAACGAAGATGATCTTGAACCATTGGTACGTAGTTCAACCCTTTGCCCATTAAATATAAGATATACTTATGTTTGGTTATTCAATGAATTTAGCTAAAGATATACAGAATGTGATATTTAAACACAAAATGAGGTCCTCAGTGAATTGTCGATTATCGTCTCCTTTTTGAAAAAGCTATACCCTGCCCCTTTTTGTAATGATAAGTGTTCTCTGTGAGTTTTAGATTCTTTGATATAATACTTTTTCTTATTTTTGTTTTTAATAGATATTCAAAGGACCCGAGGATGGTGATACGCCATTGAAAGTTCTGTTTCCTGAGGAGCTTGAAGATTTAGAGAAAATCAAAATACTTCCAATTACGACAAACAACGACGAGGTTGTCAGCATGCAATTGGAGGTCTTGGGATGTATTGAAGAAAGTAAGAACAAGAAAATCCTGTCATTTAGATTCTAAATTGCTTGTAGGAAGTATTAGTAAATATGATTTGCAAACTAACACGTTGTTATATGAAATGCTGAAAAATGTGTACCTCGCTATAAAGAGCTTATAAAATTCAATTAATTTATTCGTCTCGTGCATATTATCACTTACGCCTCTGTAATTTATTTTCACAGCTACTCCAGTAGCAACAACTCCATCAACGAGGTTCACAACAATTGCAGTAACCACACCAGGTAAGAAATTAAAATTGATGTCATCTGATTTTCTAAACTAATATCATTTTATTAAACGTTCATTTCAAGTAAGCAATATAAAAATAGAAAAATGTAACATTTACCATGTCGAATTTGTCTTTTCAATCTTGTTTATTTCAGTTGTCTGCGAAGAGCCCTTGGGAATGGACGTTAACAATCCGTTGATACCAGATGCTGGTTTGCAACCATCTTCAATAGCCGAAGATTTGGGACCAGAGTCTATCCGACTGAATAGTCCCGAAGCCTGGTCTCCATTACCAACGGATGAGGAACCGTTTATTGTAGTAGACTTTGATGAGCCAACCCCAGTAACTGGTGTTGTCATTAAGGGCTCTGGACCTGACGCAGAAGATTTTCCAACAGAGTTCACAATTGAATACAGCCCAGATGGTGTCAACTTTTATCCATTGAAATTGAATGAAGATGATCTTGAACCATTGGTACGTAGTTCAACCCTTTGCCCATTAAATATAAGATATACTTATGTTTGGTTATTCAATGAATTTAGCTAAAGATATACAGAATGTGATATTTAAACACAAAATGAGGTCCTCAGTGAATTGTCGATTATCGTCTCCTTTTTGAAAAAGCTATACCCTGCCCCTTTTTGTAATGATAAGTGTTCTCTGTGAGTTTTAGATTCTTTGATATAATACTTTTTCTTATTTTTGTTTTTAATAGATATTCAAAGGACCCGAGGATGGTGATACGCCATTGAAAGTTCTGTTTCCTGAGGAGCTTGAAGATTTAGAGAAAATCAAAATACTTCCAATTACGACAAACAACGACGAGGTTGTCAGCATGCAATTGGAGGTCTTGGGATGTATTGAAGAAAGTAAGAACAAGAAAATCCTGTCATTTAGATTCTAAATTGCTTGTAGGAAGTATTAGTAAACATGATTTGCAAACTAACACGTTGTTATATGAAATGCTGAAAAATGTGTACCTCGCTATAAAGAGCTTATAAAATTCAATTAATTTATTCGTCTCGTGCATATTATCACTTACGCCTCTGTAATTTATTTTCACAGCTACTCCAGTAGCAACAACTCCATCAACGAGGTTCACAACAATTGCAGTAACCACACCAGGTAAGAAATTAAAATTGATGTCATCTGATTTTCTAAACTAATATCATTTTATTAAACGTTCATTTCAAGTAAGCAATAGAAAAATGTAACATTTACCATGTCGAATTTGTCTTTTCAATCTTGTTTATTTCAGTTGTCTGCGAAGAGCCCTTGGGAATGGACGTTAACAATCCGTTGATACCAGATGCTGGTTTGCAACCATCTTCAATAGCCGAAGATTTGGGACCAGAGTCTATCCGACTGAATAGTCCCGAAGCCTGGTCTCCATTACCAACGGATGAGGAACCGTTTATTGTAGTAGACTTTGATGAGCCAACCCCAGTAACTGGTGTTGTCATTAAGGGCTCTGGACCTGACGCAGAAGATTTTCCAACAGAGTTCACAATTGAATACAGCCCAGATGGTGTCAACTTTTATCCATTGAAATTGAACGAAGATGATCTTGAACCATTGGTACGTAGTTCAACCCTTTGCCCATTAAATATAAGATATACTTATGTTTGGTTATTCAATGAATTTAGCTAAAGATATACAGAATGTGATATTTAAACACAAAATGAGGTCCTCAGTGAATTGTCGATTATCGTCTCCTTTTTGAAAAAGCTATACCCTGCCCCTTTTTGTAATGATAAGTGTTCTCTGTGAGTTTTAGATTCTTTGATATAATACTTTTTCTTATTTTTGTTTTTAATAGATATTCAAAGGACCCGAGGATGGTGATACGCCATTGAAAGTTCTGTTTCCTGAGGAGCTTGAAGATTTAGAGAAAATCAAAATACTTCCAATTACGACAAACAACGACGAGGTTGTCAGCATGCAATTGGAGGTCTTGGGATGTATTGAAGAAAGTAAGAACAAGAAAATCCTGTCATTTAGATTCTAAATTGCTTGTAGGAAGTATTAGTAAATATGATTTGCAAACTAACACGTTGTTATATGAAATGCTGAAAAATGTGTACCTCGCTATAAAGAGCTTATAAAATTCAATTAATTTATTCGTCTCGTGCATATTATCACTTACGCCTCTGTAATTTATTTTCACAGCTACTCCAGTAGCAACAACTCCATCAACGAGGTTCACAACAATTGCAGTAACCACACCAGGTAAGAAATTAAAATTGATGTCATCTGATTTTCTAAACTAATATCATTTTATTAAACGTTCATTTCAAGTAAGCAATATAAAAATAGAAAAATGTAACATTTACCATGTCGAATTTGTCTTTTCAATCTTGTTTATTTCAGTTGTCTGCGAAGAGCCCTTGGGAATGGACGTTAACAATCCGTTGATACCAGATGCTGGTTTGCAACCATCTTCAATAGCCGAAGATTTGGGACCAGAGTCTATCCGACTGAATAGTCCCGAAGCCTGGTCTCCATTACCAACGGATGAGGAACCGTTTATTGTAGTAGACTTTGATGAGCCAACCCCAGTAACTGGTGTTGTCATTAAGGGCTCTGGACCTGACGCAGAAGATTTTCCAACAGAGTTCACAATTGAATACAGCCCAGATGGTGTCAACTTTTATCCATTGAAATTGAATGAAGATGATCTTGAACCATTGGTACGTAGTTCAACCCTTTGCCCATTAAATATAAGATATACTTATGTTTGGTTATTCAATGAATTTAGCTAAAGATATACAGAATGTGATATTTAAACACAAAATGAGGTCCTCAGTGAATTGTCGATTATCGTCTCCTTTTTGAAAAAGCTATACCCTGCCCCTTTTTGTAATGATAAGTGTTCTCTGTGAGTTTTAGATTCTTTGATATAATACTTTTTCTTATTTTTGTTTTTAATAGATATTCAAAGGACCCGAGGATGGTGATACGCCATTGAAAGTTCTGTTTCCTGAGGAGCTTGAAGATTTAGAGAAAATCAAAATACTTCCAATTACGACAAACAACGACGAGGTTGTCAGCATGCAATTGGAGGTCTTGGGATGTATTGAAGAAAGTAAGAACAAGAAAATCCTGTCATTTAGATTCTAAATTGCTTGTAGGAAGTATTAGTAAACATGATTTGCAAACTAACACGTTGTTATATGAAATGCTGAAAAATGTGTACCTCGCTATAAAGAGCTTATAAAATTCAATTAATTTATTCGTCTCGTGCATATTATCACTTACGCCTCTGTAATTTATTTTCACAGCTACTCCAGTAGCAACAACTCCATCAACGAGGTTCACAACAATTGCAGTAACCACACCAGGTAAGAAATTAAAATTGATGTCATCTGATTTTCTAAACTAATATCATTTTATTAAACGTTCATTTCAAGTAAGCAATAGAAAAATAGAAAAATGTAACATTTACCATGTCGAATTTGTCTTTTCAATCTTGTTTATTTCAGTTGTCTGCGAAGAGCCCTTGGGAATGGACGTTAACAATCCGTTGATACCAGATGCTGGTTTGCAACCATCTTCAATAGCCGAAGATTTGGGACCAGAGTCTATCCGACTGAATAGTCCCGAAGCCTGGTCTCCATTACCAACGGATGAGGAACCGTTTATTGTAGTAGACTTTGATGAGCCAACCCCAGTAACTGGTGTTGTCATTAAGGGCTCTGGACCTGACGCAGAAGATTTTCCAACAGAGTTCACAATTGAATACAGCCCAGATGGTGTCAACTTTTATCCATTGAAATTGAATGAAGATGATCTTGAACCATTGGTACGTAGTTCAACCCTTTGCCCATTAAATATAAGATATACTTATGTTTGGTTATTCAATGAATTTAGCTAAAGATATACAGAATGTGATATTTAAACACAAAATGAGGTCCTCAGTGAATTGTCGATTATCGTCTCCTTTTTGAAAAAGCTATACCCTGCCCCTTTTTGTAATGATAAGTGTTCTCTGTGAGTTTTAGATTCTTTGATATAATACTTTTTCTTATTTTTGTTTTTAATAGATATTCAAAGGACCCGAGGATGGTGATACGCCATTGAAAGTTCTGTTTCCTGAGGAGCTTGAAGATTTAGAGAAAATCAAAATACTTCCAATTACGACAAACAACGACGAGGTTGTCAGCATGCAATTGGAGGTCTTGGGATGTATTGAAGAAAGTAAGAACAAGAAAATCCTGTCATTTAGATTCTAAATTGCTTGTAGGAAGTATTAGTAAACATGATTTGCAAACTAACACGTTGTTATATGAAATGCTGAAAAATGTGTACCTCGCTATAAAGAGCTTATAAAATTCAATTAATTTATTCGTCTCGTGCATATTATCACTTACGCCTCTGTAATTTATTTTCACAGCTACTCCAGTAGCAACAACTCCATCAACGAGGTTCACAACAATTGCAGTAACCACACCAGGTAAGAAATTAAAATTGATGTCATCTGATTTTCTAAACTAATATCATTTTATTAAACGTTCATTTCAAGTAAGCAATATAAAAATAGAAAAATGTAACATTTACCATGTCGAATTTGTCTTTTCAATCTTGTTTATTTCAGTTGTCTGCGAAGAGCCCTTGGGAATGGACGTTAACAATCCGTTGATACCAGATGCTGGTTTGCAACCATCTTCAATAGCCGAAGATTTGGGACCAGAGTCTATCCGACTGAATAGTCCCGAAGCCTGGTCTCCATTACCAACGGATGAGGAACCGTTTATTGTAGTAGACTTTGATGAGCCAACCCCAGTAACTGGTGTTGTCATTAAGGGCTCTGGACCTGACGCAGAAGATTTTCCAACAGAGTTCACAATTGAATACAGCCCAGATGGTGTCAACTTTTATCCATTGAAATTGAATGAAGATGATCTTGAACCATTGGTACGTAGTTCAACCCTTTGCCCATTAAATATAAGATATACTTATGTTTGGTTATTCAATGAATTTAGCTAAAGATATACAGAATGTGATATTTAAACACAAAATGAGGTCCTCAGTGAATTGTCGATTATCGTCTCCTTTTTGAAAAAGCTATACCCTGCCCCTTTTTGTAATGATAAGTGTTCTCTGTGAGTTTTAGATTCTTTGATATAATACTTTTTCTTATTTTTGTTTTTAATAGATATTCAAAGGACCCGAGGATGGTGATACGCCATTGAAAGTTCTGTTTCCTGAGGAGCTTGAAGATTTAGAGAAAATCAAAATACTTCCAATTACGACAAACAACGACGAGGTTGTCAGCATGCAATTGGAGGTCTTGGGATGTATTGAAGAAAGTAAGAACAAGAAAATCCTGTCATTTAGATTCTAAATTGCTTGTAGGAAGTATTAGTAAATATGATTTGCAAACTAACACGTTGTTATATGAAATGCTGAAAAATGTGTACCTCGCTATAAAGAGCTTATAAAATTCAATTAATTTATTCGTCTCGTGCATATTATCACTTACGCCTCTGTAATTTATTTTCACAGCTACTCCAGTAGCAACAACTCCATCAACGAGGTTCACAACAATTGCAGTAACCACACCAGGTAAGAAATTAAAATTGATGTCATCTGATTTTCTAAACTAATATCATTTTATTAAACGTTCATTTCAAGTAAGCAATATAAAAATAGAAAAATGTAACATTTACCATGTCGAATTTGTCTTTTCAATCTTGTTTATTTCAGTTGTCTGCGAAGAGCCCTTGGGAATGGACGTTAACAATCCGTTGATACCAGATGCTGGTTTGCAACCATCTTCAATAGCCGAAGATTTGGGACCAGAGTCTATCCGACTGAATAGTCCCGAAGCCTGGTCTCCATTACCAACGGATGAGGAACCGTTTATTGTAGTAGACTTTGATGAGCCAACCCCAGTAACTGGTGTTGTCATTAAGGGCTCTGGACCTGACGCAGAAGATTTTCCAACAGAGTTCACAATTGAATACAGCCCAGATGGTGTCAACTTTTATCCATTGAAATTGAATGAAGATGATCTTGAACCATTGGTACGTAGTTCAACCCTTTGCCCATTAAATATAAGATATACTTATGTTTGGTTATTCAATGAATTTAGCTAAAGATATACAGAATGTGATATTTAAACACAAAATGAGGTCCTCAGTGAATTGTCGATTATCGTCTCCTTTTTGAAAAAGCTATACCCTGCCCCTTTTTGTAATGATAAGTGTTCTCTGTGAGTTTTAGATTCTTTGATATAATACTTTTTCTTATTTTTGTTTTTAATAGATATTCAAAGGACCCGAGGATGGTGATACGCCATTGAAAGTTCTGTTTCCTGAGGAGCTTGAAGATTTAGAGAAAATCAAAATACTTCCAATTACGACAAACAACGACGAGGTTGTCAGCATGCAATTGGAGGTCTTGGGATGTATTGAAGAAAGTAAGAACAAGAAAATCCTGTCATTTAGATTCTAAATTGCTTGTAGGAAGTATTAGTAAATATGATTTGCAAACTAACACGTTATTATATGAAATGCTGAAAAATGTGTACCTCGTTATAAAGAGCTTATAAAATTCAATTAATTTATTCGTCTCGTGCATATTATCACTTACGCCTCTGTAATTTATTTTCACAGCTACTCCAGTAGCAACAACTCCATCAACGAGGTTCACAACAATTGCAGTAACCACACCAGGTAAGAAATTAAAATTGATGTCATCTGATTTTCTAAACTAATATCATTTTATTAAACGTTCATTTCAAGTAAGCAATATAAAAATAGAAAAATGTAACATTTACCATGTCGAATTTGTCTTTTCAATCTTGTTTATTTCAGTTGTCTGCGAAGAGCCCTTGGGAATGGACGTTAACAATCCGTTGATACCAGATGCTGGTTTGCAACCATCTTCAATAGCCGAAGATTTGGGACCAGAGTCTATCCGACTGAATAGTCCCGAAGCCTGGTCTCCATTACCAACGGATGAGGAACCGTTTATTGTAGTAGACTTTGATGAGCCAACCCCAGTAACTGGTGTTGTCATTAAGGGCTCTGGACCTGACGCAGAAGATTTTCCAACAGAGTTCACAATTGAATACAGCCCAGATGGTGTCAACTTTTATCCATTGAAATTGAACGAAGATGATCTTGAACCATTGGTACGTAGTTCAACCCTTTGCCCATTAAATATAAGATATACTTATGTTTGGTTATTCAATGAATTTAGCTAAAGATATACAGAATGTGATATTTAAACACAAAATGAGGTCCTCAGTGAATTGTCGATTATCGTCTCCTTTTTGAAAAAGCTATACCCTGCCCCTTTTTGTAATGATAAGTGTTCTCTGTGAGTTTTAGATTCTTTGATATAATACTTTTTCTTATTTTTGTTTTTAATAGATATTCAAAGGACCCGAGGATGGTGATACGCCATTGAAAGTTCTGTTTCCTGAGGAGCTTGAAGATTTAGAGAAAATCAAAATACTTCCAATTACGACAAACAACGACGAGGTTGTCAGCATGCAATTGGAGGTCTTGGGATGTATTGAAGAAAGTAAGAACAAGAAAATCCTGTCATTTAGATTCTAAATTGCTTGTAGGAAGTATTAGTAAATATGATTTGCAAACTAACACGTTGTTATATGAAATGCTGAAAAATGTGTACCTCGCTATAAAGAGCTTATAAAATTCAATTAATTTATTCGTCTCGTGCATATTATCACTTACGCCTCTGTAATTTATTTTCACAGCTACTCCAGTAGCAACAACTCCATCAACGAGGTTCACAACAATTGCAGTAACCACACCAGGTAAGAAATTAAAATTGATGTCATCTGATTTTCTAAACTAATATCATTTTATTAAACGTTCATTTCAAGTAAGCAATAGAAAAATAGAAAAATGTAACATTTACCATGTCGAATTTGTCTTTTCAATCTTGTTTATTTCAGTTGTCTGCGAAGAGCCCTTGGGAATGGACGTTAACAATCCGTTGATACCAGATGCTGGTTTGCAACCATCTTCAATAGCCGAAGATTTGGGACCAGAGTCTATCCGACTGAATAGTCCCGAAGCCTGGTCTCCATTACCAACGGATGAGGAACCGTTTATTGTAGTAGACTTTGATGAGCCAACCCCAGTAACTGGTGTTGTCATTAAGGGCTCTGGACCTGACGCAGAAGATTTTCCAACAGAGTTCACAATTGAATACAGCCCAGATGGTGTCAACTTTTATCCATTGAAATTGAATGAAGATGATCTTGAACCATTGGTACGTAGTTCAACCCTTTGCCCATTAAATATAAGATATACTTATGTTTGGTTATTCAATGAATTTAGCTAAAGATATACAGAATGTGATATTTAAACACAAAATGAGGTCCTCAGTGAATTGTCGATTATCGTCTCCTTTTTGAAAAAGCTATACCCTGCCCCTTTTTGTAATGATAAGTGTTCTCTGTGAGTTTTAGATTCTTTGATATAATACTTTTTCTTATTTTTGTTTTTAATAGATATTCAAAGGACCCGAGGATGGTGATACGCCATTGAAAGTTCTGTTTCCTGAGGAGCTTGAAGATTTAGAGAAAATCAAAATACTTCCAATTACGACAAACAACGACGAGGTTGTCAGCATGCAATTGGAGGTCTTGGGATGTATTGAAGAAAGTAAGAACAAGAAAATCCTGTCATTTAGATTCTAAATTGCTTGTAGGAAGTATTAGTAAATATGATTTGCAAACTAACACGTTGTTATATGAAATGCTGAAAAATGTGTACCTCGCTATAAAGAGCTTATAAAATTCAATTAATTTATTCGTCTCGTGCATATTATCACTTACGCCTCTGTAATTTATTTTCACAGCTACTCCAGTAGCAACAACTCCATCAACGAGGTTCACAACAATTGCAGTAACCACACCAGGTAAGAAATTAAAATTGATGTCATCTGATTTTCTAAACTAATATCATTTTATTAAACGTTCATTTCAAGTAAGCAATATAAAAATAGAAAAATGTAACATTTACCATGTCGAATTTGTCTTTTCAATCTTGTTTATTTCAGTTGTCTGCGAAGAGCCCTTGGGAATGGACGTTAACAATCCGTTGATACCAGATGCTGGTTTGCAACCATCTTCAATAGCCGAAGATTTGGGACCAGAGTCTATCCGACTGAATAGTCCCGAAGCCTGGTCTCCATTACCAACGGATGAGGAACCGTTTATTGTAGTAGACTTTGATGAGCCAACCCCAGTAACTGGTGTTGTCATTAAGGGCTCTGGACCTGACGCAGAAGATTTTCCAACAGAGTTCACAATTGAATACAGCCCAGATGGTGTCAACTTTTATCCATTGAAATTGAATGAAGATGATCTTGAACCATTGGTACGTAGTTCAACCCTTTGCCCATTAAATATAAGATATACTTATGTTTGGTTATTCAATGAATTTAGCTAAAGATATACAGAATGTGATATTTAAACACAAAATGAGGTCCTCAGTGAATTGTCGATTATCGTCTCCTTTTTGAAAAAGCTATACCCTGCCCCTTTTTGTAATGATAAGTGTTCTCTGTGAGTTTTAGATTCTTTGATATAATACTTTTTCTTATTTTTGTTTTTAATAGATATTCAAAGGACCCGAGGATGGTGATACGCCATTGAAAGTTCTGTTTCCTGAGGAGCTTGAAGATTTAGAGAAAATCAAAATACTTCCAATTACGACAAACAACGACGAGGTTGTCAGCATGCAATTGGAGGTCTTGGGATGTATTGAAGAAAGTAAGAACAAGAAAATCCTGTCATTTAGATTCTAAATTGCTTGTAGGAAGTATTAGTAAATATGATTTGCAAACTAACACGTTGTTATATGAAATGCTGAAAAATGTGTACCTCGCTATAAAGAGCTTATAAAATTCAATTAATTTATTCGTCTCGTGCATATTATCACTTACGCCTCTGTAATTTATTTTCACAGCTACTCCAGTAGCAACAACTCCATCAACGAGGTTCACAACAATTGCAGTAACCACACCAGGTAAGAAATTAAAATTGATGTCATCTGATTTTCTAAACTAATATCATTTTATTAAACGTTCATTTCAAGTAAGCAATATAAAAATAGAAAAATGTAACATTTACCATGTCGAATTTGTCTTTTCAATCTTGTTTATTTCAGTTGTCTGCGAAGAGCCCTTGGGAATGGACGTTAACAATCCGTTGATACCAGATGCTGGTTTGCAACCATCTTCAATAGCCGAAGATTTGGGACCAGAGTCTATCCGACTGAATAGTCCCGAAGCCTGGTCTCCATTACCAACGGATGAGGAACCGTTTATTGTAGTAGACTTTGATGAGCCAACCCCAGTAACTGGTGTTGTCATTAAGGGCTCTGGACCTGACGCAGAAGATTTTCCAACAGAGTTCACAATTGAATACAGCCCAGATGGTGTCAACTTTTATCCATTGAAATTGAACGAAGATGATCTTGAACCATTGGTACGTAGTTCAACCCTTTGCCCATTAAATATAAGATATACTTATGTTTGGTTATTCAATGAATTTAGCTAAAGATATACAGAATGTGATATTTAAACACAAAATGAGGTCCTCAGTGAATTGTCGATTATCGTCTCCTTTTTGAAAAAGCTATACCCTGCCCCTTTTTGTAATGATAAGTGTTCTCTGTGAGTTTTAGATTCTTTGATATAATACTTTTTCTTATTTTTGTTTTTAATAGATATTCAAAGGACCCGAGGATGGTGATACGCCATTGAAAGTTCTGTTTCCTGAGGAGCTTGAAGATTTAGAGAAAATCAAAATACTTCCAATTACGACAAACAACGACGAGGTTGTCAGCATGCAATTGGAGGTCTTGGGATGTATTGAAGAAAGTAAGAACAAGAAAATCCTGTCATTTAGATTCTAAATTGCTTGTAGGAAGTATTAGTAAATATGATTTGCAAACTAACACGTTGTTATATGAAATGCTGAAAAATGTGTACCTCGCTATAAAGAGCTTATAAAATTCAATTAATTTATTCGTCTCGTGCATATTATCACTTACGCCTCTGTAATTTATTTTCACAGCTACTCCAGTAGCAACAACTCCATCAACGAGGTTCACAACAATTGCAGTAACCACACCAGGTAAGAAATTAAAATTGATGTCATCTGATTTTCTAAACTAATATCATTTTATTAAACGTTCATTTCAAGTAAGCAATAGAAAAAAAGAAAAATGTAACATTTACCATGTCGAATTTGTCTTTTCAATCTTGTTTATTTCAGTTGTCTGCGAAGAGCCCTTGGGAATGGACGTTAACAATCCGTTGATACCAGATGCTGGTTTGCAACCATCTTCAATAGCCGAAGATTTGGGACCAGAGTCTATCCGACTGAATAGTCCCGAAGCCTGGTCTCCATTACCAACGGATGAGGAACCGTTTATTGTAGTAGACTTTGATGAGCCAACCCCAGTAACTGGTGTTGTCATTAAGGGCTCTGGACCTGACGCAGAAGATTTTCCAACAGAGTTCACAATTGAATACAGCCCAGATGGTGTCAACTTTTATCCATTGAAATTGAATGAAGATGATCTTGAACCATTGGTACGTAGTTCAACCCTTTGCCCATTAAATATAAGATATACTTATGTTTGGTTATTCAATGAATTTAGCTAAAGATATACAGAATGTGATATTTAAACACAAAATGAGGTCCTCAGTGAATTGTCGATTATCGTCTTCTTTTTGAAAAAGCTATACCCTGCCCCTTTTTGTAATGATAAGTGTTCTCTGTGAGTTTTAGATTCTTTGATATAATACTTTTTCTTATTTTTGTTTTTAATAGATATTCAAAGGACCCGAGGATGGTGATACGCCATTGAAAGTTCTGTTTCCTGAGGAGCTTGAAGATTTAGAGAAAATCAAAATACTTCCAATTACGACAAACAACGACGAGGTTGTCAGCATGCAATTGGAGGTCTTGGGATGTATTGAAGAAAGTAAGAACAAGAAAATCCTGTCATTTAGATTCTAAATTGCTTGTAGGAAGTATTAGTAAATATGATTTGCAAACTAACACGTTGTTATATGAAATGCTGAAAAATGTGTACCTCGCTATAAAGAGCTTATAAAATTCAATTAATTTATTCGTCTCGTGCATAATATCACTTACGCCTCTGTAATTTATTTTCACAGCTACTCCAGTAGCAACAACTCCATCAACGAGGTTCACAACAATTGCAGTAACCACACCAGGTAAGAAATTAAAATTGATGTCATCTGATTTTCTAAACTAATATCATTTTATTAAACGTTCATTTCAAGTAAGCAATATAAAAATAGAAAAATGTAACATTTACCATGTCGAATTTGTCTTTTCAATCTTGTTTATTTCAGTTGTCTGCGAAGAGCCCTTGGGAATGGACGTTAACAATCCGTTGATACCAGATGCTGGTTTGCAACCATCTTCAATAGCCGAAGATTTGGGACCAGAGTCTATCCGACTGAATAGTCCCGAAGCCTGGTCTCCATTACCAACGGATGAGGAACCGTTTATTGTAGTAGACTTTGATGAGCCAACCCCAGTAACTGGTGTTGTCATTAAGGGCTCTGGACCTGACGCAGAAGATTTTCCAACAGAGTTCACAATTGAATACAGCCCAGATGGTGTCAACTTTTATCCATTGAAATTGAATGAAGATGATCTTGAACCATTGGTACGTAGTTCAACCCTTTGCCCATTAAATATAAGATATACTTATGTTTGGTTATTCAATGAATTTAGCTAAAGATATACAGAATGTGATATTTAAACACAAAATGAGGTCCTCAGTGAATTGTCGATTATCGTCTCCTTTTTGAAAAAGCTATACCCTGCCCCTTTTTGTAATGATAAGTGTTCTCTGTGAGTTTTAGATTCTTTGATATAATACTTTTTCTTATTTTTGTTTTTAATAGATATTCAAAGGACCCGAGGATGGTGATACGCCATTGAAAGTTCTGTTTCCTGAGGAGCTTGAAGATTTAGAGAAAATCAAAATACTTCCAATTACGACAAACAACGACGAGGTTGTCAGCATGCAATTGGAGGTCTTGGGATGTATTGAAGAAAGTAAGAACAAGAAAATCCTGTCATTTAGATTCTAAATTGCTTGTAGGAAGTATTAGTAAATATGATTTGCAAACTAACACGTTGTTATATGAAATGCTGAAAAATGTGTACCTCGCTATAAAGAGCTTATAAAATTCAATTAATTTATTCGTCTCGTGCATAATATCACTTACGCCTCTGTAATTTATTTTCACAGCTACTCCAGTAGCAACAACTCCATCAACGAGGTTCACAACAATTGCAGTAACCACACCAGGTAAGAAATTAAAATTGATGTCATCTGATTTTCTAAACTAATATCATTTTATTAAACGTTCATTTCAAGTAAGCAATATAAAAATAGAAAAATGTAACATTTACCATGTCGAATTTGTCTTTTCAATCTTGTTTATTTCAGTTGTCTGCGAAGAGCCCTTGGGAATGGACGTTAACAATCCGTTGATACCAGATGCTGGTTTGCAACCATCTTCAATAGCCGACGATTTGGGACCAGAGTCTATCCGACTGAATAGTCCCGAAGCCTGGTCTCCATTACCAACGGATGAGGAACCGTTTATTGTAGTAGACTTTGATGAGCCAACCCCAGTAACTGGTGTTGTCATTAAGGGCTCTGGACCTGACGCAGAAGATTTTCCAACAGAGTTCACAATTGAATACAGCCCAGATGGTGTCAACTTTTATCCATTGAAATTGAACGAAGATGATCTTGAACCATTGGTACGTAGTTCAACCCTTTGCCCATTAAATATAAGATATACTTATGTTTGGTTATTCAATGAATTTAGCTAAAGATATACAGAATGTGATATTTAAACACAAAATGAGGTCCTCAGTGAATTGTCGATTATCGTCTCCTTTTTGAAAAAGCTATACCCTGCCCCTTTTTGTAATGATAAGTGTTCTCTGTGAGTTTTAGATTCTTTGATATAATACTTTTTCTTATTTTTGTTTTTAATAGATATTCAAAGGACCCGAGGATGGTGATACGCCATTGAAAGTTCTGTTTCCTGAGGAGCTTGAAGATTTAGAGAAAATCAAAATACTTCCAATTACGACAAACAACGACGAGGTTGTCAGCATGCAATTGGAGGTCTTGGGATGTATTGAAGAAAGTAAGAACAAGAAAATCCTGTCATTTAGATTCTAAATTGCTTGTAGGAAGTATTAGTAAATATGATTTGCAAACTAACACGTTGTTATATGAAATGCTGAAAAATGTGTACCTCGCTATAAAGAGCTTATAAAATTCAATTAATTTATTCGTCTCGTGCATAATATCACTTACGCCTCTGTAATTTATTTTCACAGCTACTCCAGTAGCAACAACTCCATCAACGAGGTTCACAACAATTGCAGTAACCACACCAGGTAAGAAATTAAAATTGATGTCATCTGATTTTCTAAACTAATATCATTTTATTAAACGTTCATTTCAAGTAAGCAATATAAAAATAGAAAAATGTAACATTTACCATGTCGAATTTGTCTTTTCAATCTTGTTTATTTCAGTTGTCTGCGAAGAGCCCTTGGGAATGGACGTTAACAATCCGTTGATACCAGATGCTGGTTTGCAACCATCTTCAATAGCCGAAGATTTGGGACCAGAGTCTATCCGACTGAATAGTCCCGAAGCCTGGTCTCCATTACCAACGGATGAGGAACCGTTTATTGTAGTAGACTTTGATGAGCCAACCCCAGTAACTGGTGTTGTCATTAAGGGCTCTGGACCTGACGCAGAAGATTTTCCAACAGAGTTCACAATTGAATACAGCCCAGATGGTGTCAACTTTTATCCATTGAAATTGAATGAAGATGATCTTGAACCATTGGTACGTAGTTCAACCCTTTGCCCATTAAATATAAGATATACTTATGTTTGGTTATTCAATGAATTTAGCTAAAGATATACAGAATGTGATATTTAAACACAAAATGAGGTCCTCAGTGAATTGTCGATTATCGTCTCCTTTTTGAAAAAGCTATACCCTGCCCCTTTTTGTAATGATAAGTGTTCTCTGTGAGTTTTAGATTCTTTGATATAATACTTTTTCTTATTTTTGTTTTTAATAGATATTCAAAGGACCCGAGGATGGTGATACGCCATTGAAAGTTCTGTTTCCTGAGGAGCTTGAAGATTTAGAGAAAATCAAAATACTTCCAATTACGACAAACAACGACGAGGTTGTCAGCATGCAATTGGAGGTCTTGGGATGTATTGAAGAAAGTAAGAACAAGAAAATCCTGTCATTTAGATTCTAAATTGCTTGTAGGAAGTATTAGTAAACATGATTTGCAAACTAACACGTTGTTATATGAAATGCTGAAAAATGTGTACCTCGCTATAAAGAGCTTATAAAATTCAATTAATTTATTCGTCTCGTGCATATTATCACTTACGCCTCTGTAATTTATTTTCACAGCTACTCCAGTAGCAACAACTCCATCAACGAGGTTCACAACAATTGCAGTAACCACACCAGGTAAGAAATTAAAATTGATGTCATCTGATTTTCTAAACTAATATCATTTTATTAAACGTTCATTTCAAGTAAGCAATATAAAAATAGAAAAATGTAACATTTACCATGTCGAATTTGTCTTTTCAATCTTGTTTATTTCAGTTGTCTGCGAAGAGCCCTTGGGAATGGACGTTAACAATCCGTTGATACCAGATGCTGGTTTGCAACCATCTTCAATAGCCGAAGATTTGGGACCAGAGTCTATCCGACTGAATAGTCCCGAAGCCTGGTCTCCATTACCAACGGATGAGGAACCGTTTATTGTAGTAGACTTTGATGAGCCAACCCCAGTAACTGGTGTTGTCATTAAGGGCTCTGGACCTGACGCAGAAGATTTTCCAACAGAGTTCACAATTGAATACAGCCCAGATGGTGTCAACTTTTATCCATTGAAATTGAATGAAGATGATCTTGAACCATTGGTACGTAGTTCAACCCTTTGCCCATTAAATATAAGATATACTTATGTTTGGTTATTCAATGAATTTAGCTAAAGATATACAGAATGTGATATTTAAACACAAAATGAGGTCCTCAGTGAATTGTCGATTATCGTCTCCTTTTTGAAAAAGCTATACCCTGCCCCTTTTTGTAATGATAAGTGTTCTCTGTGAGTTTTAGATTCTTTGATATAATACTTTTTCTTATTTTTGTTTTTAATAGATATTCAAAGGACCCGAGGATGGTGATACGCCATTGAAAGTTCTGTTTCCTGAGGAGCTTGAAGATTTAGAGAAAATCAAAATACTTCCAATTACGACAAACAACGACGAGGTTGTCAGCATGCAATTGGAGGTCTTGGGATGTATTGAAGAAAGTAAGAACAAGAAAATCCTGTCATTTAGATTCTAAATTGCTTGTAGGAAGTATTAGTAAATATGATTTGCAAACTAACACGTTGTTATATGAAATGCTGACAAATGTGTACCTCGCTATAAAGAGCTTATAAAATTCAATTAATTTATTCGTCTCGTGCATATTATCACTTACGCCTCTGTAATTTATTTTCACAGCTACTCCAGTAGCAACAACTCCATCAACGAGGTTCACAACAATTGCAGTAACCACACCAGGTAAGAAATTAAAATTGATGTCATCTGATTTTCTAAACTAATATCATTTTATTAAACGTTCATTTCAAGTAAGCAATATAAAAATAGAAAAATGTAACATTTACCATGTCGAATTTGTCTTTTCAATCTTGTTTATTTCAGTTGTCTGCGAAGAGCCCTTGGGAATGGACGTTAACAATCCGTTGATACCAGATGCTGGTTTGCAACCATCTTCAATAGCCGAAGATTTGGGACCAGAGTCTATCCGACTGAATAGTCCCGAAGCCTGGTCTCCATTACCAACGGATGAGGAACCGTTTATTGTAGTAGACTTTGATGAGCCAACCCCAGTAACTGGTGTTGTCATTAAGGGCTCTGGACCTGACGCAGAAGATTTTCCAACAGAGTTCACAATTGAATACAGCCCAGATGGTGTCAACTTTTATCCATTGAAATTGAACGAAGATGATCTTGAACCATTGGTACGTAGTTCAACCCTTTGCCCATTATATACTTATGTTTGGTTATTCAATGAATTTAGCTAAAGATATACAGAATGTGATATTTAAACACAAAATGAGGTCCTCAGTGAATTGTCGATTATCGTCTCCTTTTTGAAAAAGCTATACCCTGCCCCTTTTTGTAATGATAAGTGTTCTCTGTGAGTTTTAGATTCTTTGATATAATACTTTTTCTTATTTTTGTTTTTAATAGATATTCAAAGGACCCGAGGATGGTGATACGCCATTGAAAGTTCTGTTTCCTGAGGAGCTTGAAGATTTAGAGAAAATCAAAATACTTCCAATTACGACAAACAACGACGAGGTTGTCAGCATGCAATTGGAGGTCTTGGGATGTATTGAAGAAAGTAAGAACAAGAAAATCCTGTCATTTAGATTCTAAATTGCTTGTAGGAAGTATTAGTAAATATGATTTGCAAACTAACACGTTGTTATATGAAATGCTGAAAAATGTGTACCTCGCTATAAAGAGCTTATAAAATTCAATTAATTTATTCGTCTCGTGCATATTATCACTTACGCCTCTGTAATTTATTTTCACAGCTACTCCAGTAGCAACAACTCCATCAACGAGGTTCACAACAATTGCAGTAACCACACCAGGTAAGAAATTAAAATTGATGTCATCTGATTTTCTAAACTAATATCATTTTATTAAACGTTCATTTCAAGTAAGCAATAGAAAAAAAGAAAAATGTAACATTTACCATGTCGAATTTGTCTTTTCAATCTTGTTTATTTCAGTTGTCTGCGAAGAGCCCTTGGGAATGGACGTTAACAATCCGTTGATACCAGATGCTGGTTTGCAACCATCTTCAATAGCCGAAGATTTGGGACCAGAGTCTATCCGACTGAATAGTCCCGAAGCCTGGTCTCCATTACCAACGGATGAGGAACCGTTTATTGTAGTAGACTTTGATGAGCCAACCCCAGTAACTGGTGTTGTCATTAAGGGCTCTGGACCTGATGCAGAAGATTTTCCAACAGAGTTCACAATTGAATACAGCCCAGATGGTGTCAACTTTTATCCATTGAAATTGAATGAAGATGATCTTGAACCATTGGTACGTAGTTCAACCCTTTGCCCATTAAATATAAGATATACTTATGTTTGGTTATTCAATGAATTTAGCTAAAGATATACAGAATGTGATATTTAAACACAAAATGAGGTCCTCAGTGAATTGTCGATTATCGTCTTCTTTTTGAAAAAGCTATACCCTGCCCCTTTTTGTAATGATAAGTGTTCTCTGTGAGTTTTAGATTCTTTGATATAATACTTTTTCTTATTTTTGTTTTTAATAGATATTCAAAGGACCCGAGGATGGTGATACGCCATTGAAAGTTCTGTTTCCTGAGGAGCTTGAAGATTTAGAGAAAATCAAAATACTTCCAATTACGACAAACAACGACGAGGTTGTCAGCATGCAATTGGAGGTCTTGGGATGTATTGAAGAAAGTAAGAACAAGAAAATCCTGTCATTTAGATTCTAAATTGCTTGTAGGAAGTATTAGTAAATATGATTTGCAAACTAACACGTTGTTCACGGCTGTTTGACTGTCCGATTTATAATTAAAATTATGGATTAAAAAAAGATAACACAGTGGCCCAGTTATGGTTTGACCTGATTTAGGTAGCGCTAATGAATACGGGTATACGGTGAAAATTTCACGAAATTGTTCGAGCCATTTTTGAATTATCGGCATTTTCTACTTTACACACATTTTACATGTAACTCTATGGGAAATGTGGCCGATGAGGGCGCTATTATAGTCAATAATAATATGCAAAGCACTATTTCTCAGAAATGGACCAACAAAATGTTCTGGAAATGTCTACAAAAGATGACCAGTATATTCAGGTACTTGAATAAGTTAAAACCAGAACCGGGCCAGCAAGTTACGGTGTTCTCAGAATAAAACGGACACATTATGTGGGATCAAACAGCCGTGTGTTATATGAAATGCTGAAAAATGTGTACCTCGCTATAAAGAGCTTATAAAATTCAATTAATTTATTCGTCTCGTGCATAATATCACTTACGCCTCTGTAATTTATTTTCACAGCTACTCCAGTAGCAACAACTCCATCAACGAGGTTCACAACAATTGCAGTAACCACACCAGGTAAGAAATTAAAATTGATGTCATCTGATTTTCTAAACTAATATCATTTTATTAAACGTTCATTTCAAGTAAGCAATATAAAAATAGAAAAATGTAACATTTACCATGTCGAATTTGTCTTTTCAATCTTGTTTATTTCAGTTGTCTGCGAAGAGCCCTTGGGAATGGACGTTAACAATCCGTTGATACCAGATGCTGGTTTGCAACCATCTTCAATAGCCGAAGATTTGGGACCAGAGTCTATCCGACTGAATAGTCCCGAAGCCTGGTCTCCATTACCAACGGATGAGGAACCGTTTATTGTAGTAGACTTTGATGAGCCAACCCCAGTAACTGGTGTTGTCATTAAGGGCTCTGGACCTGACGCAGAAGATTTTCCAACAGAGTTCACAATTGAATACAGCCCAGATGGTGTCAACTTTTATCCATTGAAATTGAACGAAGATGATCTTGAACCATTGGTACGTAGTTCAACCCTTTGCCCATTAAATATAAGATATACTTATGTTTGGTTATTCAATGAATTTAGCTAAAGATATACAGAATGTGATATTTAAACACAAAATGAGGTCCTCAGTGAATTGTCGATTATCGTCTCCTTTTTGAAAAAGCTATACCCTGCCCCTTTTTGTAATGATAAGTGTTCTCTGTGAGTTTTAGATTCTTTGATATAATACTTTTTCTTATTTTTGTTTTTAATAGATATTCAAAGGACCCGAGGATGGTGATACGCCATTGAAAGTTCTGTTTCCTGAGGAGCTTGAAGATTTAGAGAAAATCAAAATACTTCCAATTACGACAAACAACGACGAGGTTGTCAGCATGCAATTGGAGGTCTTGGGATGTATTGAAGAAAGTAAGAACAAGAAAATCCTGTCATTTAGATTCTAAATTGCTTGTAGGAAGTATTAGTAAATATGATTTGCAAACTAACACGTTGTTATATGAAATGCTGAAAAATGTGTACCTCGCTATAAAGAGCTTATAAAATTCAATTAATTTATTCGTCTCGTGCATAATATCACTTACGCCTCTGTAATTTATTTTCACAGCTACTCCAGTAGCAACAACTCCATCAACGAGGTTCACAACAATTGCAGTAACCACACCAGGTAAGAAATTAAAATTGATGTCATCTGATTTTCTAAACTAATATCATTTGATTAAACGTTCATTTCAAGTAAGCAATATAAAAATAGAAAAATGTAACATTTACCATGTCGAATTTGTCTTTTCAATCTTGTTTATTTCAGTTGTCTGCGAAGAGCCCTTGGGAATGGACGTTAACAATCCGTTGATACCAGATGCTGGTTTGCAACCATCTTCAATAGCCGAAGATTTGGGACCAGAGTCTATCCGACTGAATAGTCCCGAAGCCTGGTCTCCATTACCAACGGATGAGGAACCGTTTATTGTAGTAGACTTTGATGAGCCAACCCCAGTAACTGGTGTTGTCATTAAGGGCTCTGGACCTGATGCAGAAGATTTTCCAACAGAGTTCACAATTGAATACAGCCCAGATGGTGTCAACTTTTATCCATTGAAATTGAACGAAGATGATCTTGAACCATTGGTACGTAGTTCAACCCTTTGCCCATTAAATATAAGATATACTTATGTTTGGTTATTCAATGAATTTAGCTAAAGATATACAGAATGTGATATTTAAACACAAAATGAGGTCCTCAGTGAATTGTCCATTATCGTCTCCTTTTTGAAAAAGCTATACCCTGCCCCTTTTTGTAATGATAAGTGTTCTCTGTGAGTTTTAGATTCTTTGATATAATACTTTTTCTTATTTTTGTTTTTAATAGATATTCAAAGGACCCGAGGATGGTGATACGCCATTGAAAGTTCTGTTTCCTGAGGAGCTTGAAGATTTAGAGAAAATCAAAATACTTCCAATTACGACAAACAACGACGAGGTTGTCAGCATGCAATTGGAGGTCTTGGGATGTATTGAAGAAAGTAAGACAATTTATATTTATTCATTATATTGTGATGGGCGATGTCATTAGCATTACTCTTTATATATGCTACCTCTTATTAACAAGAATCTTGAGCGTTGTTCGTATTTTATATATTTACCGTTTCATCTAGAAACACTGGTACTATGAGTGCATGATATCAAATTTAAGCCCATGACATACTACCCAATCGCTTGGAGCGATTTGCCGCTGACGCTCCTTATTGGGTAAATAGCACTCTTTATAAGGAGCGTAAGCGGCAAGTCGCGTCGCGCGATTGTGTAGTATGTCATGAACTTTAGAGCTACAAGTTGATCAAACCTTTTTGTTGTTGTTCAAGCAACACCCGTGCTACCAGAAACCACACCATCAGTGACATGTGAAGCATCTGAATTTACCTGTGATAACGGCGAATGTGTCCCTGGTGGGGCAGATGGCGTAATTTGTAACGGAATCAACAACTGTGGCGATGCTTCGGATGAAGCCATGTGCGGTAAGTTTTACATACAAACATGATTTAGATTTGTTGTATTGTGTACGAACGCTTGTTGAAAGAAAGACACTAGACATTTATTCCGTATTTGTAGTATTCTACCTTATCAAACGAAAGTATTACCCCGGGTAATATTTCCGTGTTATGGAACAATGAATGTAAACACTCTGACGACATCTAAGTATGTACACATTTAATATGTTACACATTTAATATGTTACACATTTAATATGTTCATGTAATATGTTTATATTCACAAAATGTTCGTATTAATCTTGGGGACATATTTGATCAATCGATGACAATGGAGAATCATACCAATCATATCTCCAAAGCTGCATACATGTCCATTCGAAACATCGGACGGATCAGATGCCACCTCACGAAACTGCTGAGTTGATCACCCATGCATTTATTACCTCAATACTTGACATGGGAAATTTATTGTTGTATGGGGTTACATATTCTCAACGTAAGCGTCTTAACGTATTCAAAATAACGCTGCTAGAATTATAAATTTCACCAAAATATCTGATCACATAACCCCTATGCTTATGGACTTGCATTGGCTACCTGTTGAGCATAGAATATATAAACTTGCTTTACTCGCATTCAAATGTTTACAATACACGGCACCACGATATCTCAGTGAGCTTGTGCAACCCTATATACCCGGACACAGTGGACTCCGCTCATCAAAACAAATGCTTCTTACCGAGTATCCAGTAAGAAACCAAGAATTTGGAACAGTCTACCACGCGATTCTAAACATACAGATTCTATTCATAGATTTAGGAAAACATTAAAGACTCATTTGTTCAATGAAGCATACAAAACATTATATGTATTATAATACACATGCTATTTATCATTTTTGTGCTATTAATTACTTATATCAGTCACCTGTTTACAAAAGCGCCATTATAGAGCGTCATTTCTGACGGATACCGGCGCTATTAGAAATTACCATGACTATATTGTTATTATATCATTATGGTATAATAGACGTAGGATGTATACTGTTTCATCATTTTTGATAATGTTGACCTTAAACTTTTGCGTGGGAGATACCTCACATCCGGGAACTGGTCCATAGGTACATGTTAAATAGCGTCAAGCAGCGTCAAGCAGCGTCAAGCAGCGACTACGAACGATTAAATTTAATAGTATTACATTTAATAGTCTAAGCTCACTGATTAAGCATTTGGCACATCGTAGTGGTCATTTCTTAATAAATGTTTTTTATTACTTTATTTTATTTTTTATTGTGAACCTATAATATCGACGCAGCATTATTTTATGTTTTTGCGTTATATTATGATTAAAATGAGCATTCTCACGGAGACCGTGTGTGTGTAAGTAGTGAAGACGAGAAGGGCTCAATTAAAATCTATAGCTTCAATCCTCGCAAAAAGTCTTGAAAACACTTGGGCAATATTGAGCGGTAAACAGAAACCCAACCCAAAGAGAGTGTGGTATTGAAGATTCCAGCTTTGTCTGATTTCAAATATTTAGCTAATCTATCAACACAGAGGCACGCTTGATTCCATTAAATATAATTGTGTTCAGTCTAATACCAAGGTTGCCGGTTGCCACATGAGTTTTGTAACGGCACTGGCCTACTCAGCCCTTTTATGGCAAAAGGATGTATCTTATATGTACTTTCCTAATGATGTACTTCCTTTTAACATGGATTGTGTTAACTTGGTTCAATATGCCTCACTTAGGAAAAGGTTGCAACTTGTAAAGACAATAAAAGTAATATACTGCCTTTTACCACTACATGATTTATGGAGAAAAAAGCTAACTTTGATCATGTTAAAAGAAAGTATGCTGTTAGAAAACTACATATAAGATACATTCTTTTGCCATAAAAGGGCTGTATAACTATGGGGGGAAATAAAAAAACGAATCAGTCGAATAACACAGAGAGCTAAGTGAACTGTTCTCAATTGAAAGTGTTTAGAAATGTTAACGACTTTTTCAATGATTGTAGCGTTGTGTTTGCCTCGATTTACCCTCGTGATCCGACTTCCAATTTAGCGTTCTACTTGCTCATCAAGTATCTTTCATTATCACTCATGCCGCTACACTGTTAAACCAGTTACCCTTTTTGTCCTATTCATTTGTCATTATAGTAAGATTCTTAGTAGTTTCATTAATACAATATTGAGTGACACTGAATGAATAAAACCCCTATCAAAGCGTATTCTAAAGGCGTGCTCATCATACTCCCGCTCGTTGCGTATCGGCCGATATCGTCGACGTACGAGTTGAAGCAATGTCAATGTTATTCGGCGACGGCGGGCGATGCCCAACGACACGGAGTATAAACATGAACGGACCTTTAACACATTTATTGTCGTACCGACCTACCACAGGCACGACTCCACATCCGTATACTACTATTGGGTGTATGCTGAACCAATTCCAATGTGTCAACGACTCCGTGTGTATCGAAGCAGACTTACGTTGTGACGGTATGAAGGATTGTGATGATAATAGCGACGAGTACGGATGCGTCACCTTAACCACCCTGCCGACAATGGCACCGAGCACACCGACAGCGGCTCCATCTCTGACCACAGTTGGTGAGTTTATAGTGGTATACCAAAGTAGTGAGGAGAGGGGTGGATTTAACATCGGAGACGTGACGGGAATGATTAGGCAGTGATTTAAAAGTAGGTATCGATCTTCATTCGATTGAGAGGATTTGCACAAAATAAGGGATCATAAATTGATAAGCGGAAAACACGTCAAAGTTGCTAATCAGTGTGGATTCCCCATCTCGTCTAAAAATGAGTTCATTTAAAAAATAAATCTTTCCAGACTTTTTTTAATCATGGGGACCTTCATTAAAAAAAATAGAAATTTCATAAAGAGTTTCATTTAATGACTGAATGAATGAGTTCATTTAAAAAATAAATCTTTCCAGACCTTTTTTAATCATGGGGACCTTCATTAAAAGAAATAGAAATTTCATAAAAAGTTTCATTTAATGACTGGGGATATGGGGGAAGAATCTGGTGATGAAAACTTTAAATTAAAATCCGGGATCACTATCTCCTTAATAGAGGGTTTAATACGACCGATTATCTCATTGACTCATTATTAAGAAGTACCCCAAGCTGTATACCGGGTGGTTCAAAAAAGTTGACCCAAGTTCAAGGTAACTTTTCAACCACTTTTTATAGTTTCAGAGAACTTGTGTTTACTCAGTCCTGATCAGCAGTAAGTTTTGAAATTATCCTAAAAAATGGTACATTTAGCTTGGTTGGTTCTTCAGTTATGGTTCATTACAGAGAGCATGCTCAAAACTGACTTGTCCATGGGAGCATCCTTTAGTAGAGATAGAATGCACACGATTGGTCACAAATTGTGAAAAAAGGAGAGAAGAAAAAAAAGGAGACATCTGAAACATCTGTCTGGTGCATGACTTTACCTACCTACATGACCTATGTACATACGTTTCTTTGTTGAATGTGAATGGCACATAAGCATTAAACGATTCGGATACTTTACCCTTTTCAATTCTGAATCTAGAGCATGCTGTTTTGTTGAAGACAAAAACTAAATGACGCTCCCGTGGCAAGTCAGTTTTGTGCATGCTTTCTGTAATGAACCATATCTGAAGAACCACACAAGCTAAACGCGCCATTTTTTCCCGGATAATTTTAAAACTTACTGCTGATCAAGACCAAGTAAACACCAATTCCCTGAAACTATAAATGTGGTTGAAGAATGACTTTGAACTTGGGTCAACTTTTTTTTGAACCACTCGGTATAATTTGTATTTATCAAAATCTCCTAACAAATTAAGTTAACAAAATATAGCTGTCGGAGCTTTATCTTATATGGAAAAAGAGTATCTTAATCCATTTCAGTTGGCACATATGCGATATGGAAAAGAGTGTCTTAATCCAATTTCAGTTGACACATAGGCTATTTGAGAATAATTACCAAAGTCATATTCCATCACCAAAATGTTCTTTTTCTACAGAGGTTTGCATGGATTTCCTAGGCATGAACAGCACTACTTCTTTCATCCCGGAGGATAAGATCCGACCCTCAAGCTCAGCACCCGGGAAGACACCGGCTGATCTGAGACTCAATGGCGACGAGGCGTGGTCCCCTGACCCATCGGATGTTGCGCCGTTTGTCGTGATTGAGTTGGATGAACCGATGGATGTCAGTGGTGTAATCATACAAGGTGGCGGAGACAAGAACCCAGACGAGTATGTAACGCGTTTCTTTGTCGAGTACAGCACAGATGGTGTCAATTATACACCAGCCGTTGAAGTTAACGGTTTTCCATTGGTGAGTATTGTAGAACCACTTGATATATCAATCAGAAGCATTTCCCCAAACAAGAAACACTTTAATGTCATGTCAACATGGTCAAGCTGGTACAATGGTTGAGAGATATGCTCTGATACAAAGGTTCATGGTTCGATTCCCACTAGGACCCTTTTTTCAACTGATTTATTTCCTTTTGTAAAAGTTAGGGTTAGAAATATATTATAAGTCGAAGAAGTGTGTAGTTCCTACATAGAGCGTGTTTCTACTGGAGAACTAAACGGTAATTACCGTTAAGTTGCCCCCCAATAGAAACAGCCCGATAACGCTAATTAACGCTTAGTTTTGTAACCGCAAAAACCTTCACAAACCAGGTTTGTTAACGGTAATTAACGCTAACTTTCCCAGTAGAAACAGCCACCCGGTAACTTTTCGCGTGTAGAAACGGAGGGGTGGGGGGGGGGGGGGGGGGGTTAAAAGTTAGCGTTAACTTTGCAGTGCCACAGTAGAAATACGCTCCTAGACACCCATGATTGAGATCACCCCGTAGACAGTATGTGAGTATTTCCATTGCTGCTTATATCTGTATGTATAGAGGTTCCCTTTAGCCAGGCGCAACGGACTACAAGTGAATCGCACCCGGTCTATTCTTAATTCAATTGCATTGGTGTATGTCCTTCAATTCATTGCATGAAAGCGTTACCAAGTCCTACTTGTCATGGAACAGGTATGTCTTCTTTCTAAAACACCGTTGTATTATTCCCGACAAAGTGGCAAGTAATCCAAACCATTGATTATCTCTACTATGTACATGCATATAACCAGCTGCGAACAGATACGGTCTCTATAGCAAACATGTTTATCTCCCGTGGGAAGGAATAGGAATCATTATGAAATGGATATTAGGGTTACACAGAGGTTTTTTTCGTAGTTGACCAGTCGCCACCTAATAGTCGCGACTAGTCACCGTCGGCGACTATTAGAGGTCAAATTCTGGCGAAATTTCGAGGCTACGTTATTCGTTGTAAATGCATAAAAATAAAGGAGTTTTGACACAAATAAGAACAGATAACTTAAAAAATGTATTTCAATAACGCCTTTTCGTGGTTATATCGTCATTCTGCATCATCTAAGAAGAACTTTAAATATTTACTTGACGACTTGTTCCCAGGAATATATAAGGTGGCACATCATCACAATCACTGGTAATAATTACGTGGATGTAGACTTTTCTCCTTCAGTGTGCATGTTTAGGACTTCCGAAATTGCACTTAAAACGTTCATTGAAAACAATGCAAAATAGTCGACTATTGCGAGATACATAGTCGTAGTCGCGACTAGCGCCAATAGTGGCGACAACGACTGAACCTCTGAGACCTCGTTAGTTGGTGACAAAGTAGTGTGAAAGATAGGGGTGAGAGCCTACTTTTTGTTATAGTGGATATGTTGACAACATTTCTCACTCAAAGTCCTTCAGATATAAAAAGGTATCTTGATATGACAATGGCTGATTGCAAAGACATAATACATAGAACATTTCTCACTCAAAGTCCTTCGAATATAGCAGGGTATCTTGATGACAATGGCTGATTGCAAAGGCATAATACATAGAACATTTCTCACTCAAAGTCCTTCGAATATAGAAGGGTATCTTGGTGACAATGGCTGATTGCAAAGGCATAAGACATAGATTATTGAGTGAGAAAAAAACCCTCCTAAAATAGAGGTCTTAACAGCCTTATACATACATACACGCTTATATATTATTTATTATCGATCATTAGGCACAAGATGGACCTAAAGATGACAGCACACCGCTCAGGGCGCTGTTCCCAGAGGTAGTGGAAGCCCTATTCATCAAGATTACCCCTCTGTCTTCAAATATAGCACCGACAATGAGATTGGAGATTCTGGGTTGCCTGATACCAAGTAAGTGATTTTGAACCATGTATACACCGTTTCAGAATATCTACCATACTCTATTAGGCTTCCTCTGGACAGTGACGTAACCTAGTAGGCGCAGCCTTTACACAAGCGTATGTATTTTCCGTCTTTCAATGCTCGAGTGTCCACGCCAGCGCCTCGAGTTAGACGCGCGCGTTATGAGCTGCAATTAGTAGATGGCAATCTGCAATTAGTATTCATCCATTGTGTTTAAACTTCATAGCATACTTCACAACGCGCCAACTCTATCATGATCACGCACATGCGTATTAGTGTTCACGACACAATACGATGGTATAATCGCGGGCGGAGACACACATAGTTCAGAGCCAGTATGATATGCCGGTAGCGGTGGTATACGCTACCGCTCATTGATCGAGCGTTGTGAAGTATACTGAACTCTTTTAAAACGTTGGTAGTATTTCTAAATATATCTCAATTTTATTACAGCAACCACATTGCCACCAACTACCCTGCTCCCACCCACGATAGTGACAACACCGCCGGGACCAACTACACCATGTGAGTCTCATTCTCATTCTTCTCTAAATAATTTCGCACAAATTAAAAGATAAGACAGCTGATTTTTGGCAATAAAATAAGTGTTTTATAGACCATTTCCAATAAGCCTTATCGCGAATAGGTAAAAATCAATTGATTATTGTTTTCTGATGCATTGTGGGAGAGAAAATGGGGCAAATTTGGTCCCTTTTATCTCCCACAATGCATCAGAAAAGGATAATCAATTGATGTTTACCTATTCGCAATAAACCTTATCGAAAACAATGGAAAACTTCGGAAATACAGGCCAGGTGGATTAGGTTTTCTGACAAGACGAGACGAGATGTATGTAAACAATAGACTCTTACACAGATCTCACTATGACATTCGTTATATAGGTGCACGTGGAGTCTGGTGACTCGCGTTGTTTCGGAGGTGGTCTATGAATAAGATGACTCCGAGTCATAGTCATCAATCATACTTCGATTTGAAATGGTCCATTGTGAACTCAATTAGGAAACAAACATGATATCGTACCAGTGGTAAAGGGAATGAATGGATGCACCCTAGTCTAGTCTGGTAGTCGTTCGGAAAATCGGGGATTCCAGCAACTCAGTGATGTCAAAAAAGGCAAAAGAGAACAAACTGCGAAAAATATCACAAATGTGATAGTAGAAATGTTATATTTTCGCGCAATTGTTTTCATAGTAACACTATTACTGTGGATTATCGATTCCATTGAAAAAATATGATGATGAACATTGACATAATTATTTGTTTGTCGGCAACATGTATTGTAAATTACAAGATGAATGAAATTCATCTGGTGAGCACAATAATTTGTATCGACGACCGGGTACCGGCACACTCTAGGACTTGTACTTTGTCAACAAGTTGTATACGCGACAACTGTTACCTACGGCCGGGTACCGGCACATTCGTGGGCTTTAAAGAAACGCTTTCGAAACAGGCTGAAACAAGCAAATAAGCAAATAGGAATAATAGGAATAATTCTGTGCCAGCAAATACATTGAATTAAAATGTTCTTATGTTGTACTTATATAGTTATCTGTGAGGAACACCTCGGCATGGACACCGACAACCAGTTGATTCCAGAGGGCAACATCTTTCCGTCATCAACGGAGCCGGGCAAATCCCCCTCTGATATTCGATTGAATAGTCTAGACGCATGGTCTCCAGATGCATCGGACACAAACCCATCAGTTGTGATCGACCTGGGTAGACCCGTTGCACTTACCGGAATTGTTCTGCAAGGTGGTGGACCAGAAAATCCTGATGAGTACGTTGAAATGTTTGAAGTTGAATACAGCATTGATGGTGTGAATTATGAGCCAGTGACCATTGGAAGCAAGGCATTTGTGAGTAAATTTTAAATTGTTGCTTGTTCGCTATAAAGCCAATCAAAAATAGTGTATTTTAGGTACCAGCTGTGCATTAACACTTTCCACGCGGCTATTAGTTTTACCATATAAACAACAGATTTTCAGAAACCTTTCCCAATTTTCAAAGTCTATCTCAAGGATTACTGAACAAATACGAGGCATGTTTGTACTTATTTCAATGCATTTCACATGGTGATTCCAAATATGGTTATGAAATTTAACAATTTTGACATTTTTGAAACAGTTAGAGACATTTTGGAATGTCGTCTGCAGATGCCTGCCGCGTGGAAGGTGTTAAGTCTATGACGGAATAAAAGGCATAATGTAGATGAATGCATCCCTGGGACTTGAAGTACTGCACATTTTGTACACCAATGTGCCCGTAGTGACTTAAAGGGGAACTGAGAGATACGTATGGGAGTGCGCTCACAATTTGTCTGGAGATACATTTTTGGCATAATTATACTAACTACCATCTGATACAGTTTACCTGAATTTACCGTTTTACATGTAAAATGTCACGATTTGTGATAATTTCAATGTGATCTTCAAAGAGGAGCTAAATGGTATTAAACGTCTTATTAGACTGGTTTTTACGTCCGGGGGAGGTCCCGCATTTGACCGCCATGTTTAAAATGACGGAACAAATCAAACCCCCTCGCAAGGGCTATGTGTAAATTGCGAAGACGGGATGGATTCAGCCTATCAACGTTTCTGAATCCTTTTCTACATCGTGTGCCATTATTCAAGAGTGCACATGTTGACGTGATCAATCTTGTGAAAAGTTCGATATCGGGAACGAAAATTGAGCACAAATTGGCGTAACCTGTTTACAGCAGCGAATGAATTCAGAAGAGCGTCTCGCGCTAAACGCTTGCATGGTGCACAATGTCGCAGTGACATTGTATCGCGAAAATCCAAAATCGAGCTTATACCCTTGATTACTTTTGCGCGCGGCTAGTTAAAAACCGAATATTTCTCGCCAATTTGGAACTGATTGAAGAATGTCGCAAAGCTTCATCCGTCTTGAAACATAATCACACATACGATTTCTTTCAAAAAAACCACAAGTTTTTAAATGTTTATGCTCATGGTCAAACAAACATCTCTTTTCAACGCTTAAGTATATTCGGCCAAACAAACTGCAACAGTTTTGATTGTTTGGGGGGGGGATAACGGTCGTAACTGGGGGAAGGGTATCTGTCCCAATGCCCGCACTTAGTGTCGCCACTGCACACACACAAATTAAATCTCCCGGATATACGAGTCAGGGAAATCCCTTTTTGGAAAGAAGCGCAATGACGCGAAATTGATTATTCTTCAAACTACGCGTATCTGTGCGATACCGTAAGAAGTCATGTAGATCTCCAACGAAAACTATTGTTGAAATTTTTGTGTTGTTGTTGGAAAACCAACATGTATGCCATCTCTTTTAAACACAAAGTTAAAGTAAATTATTGCTGGTGAGAGACCATGATATATTTACCCCTTCCCCCAATGATTTCAGGCTTTCCAGGGACCAAACTCTGACGACGGAGAAGTAACAGAATTATTCGACGAGGTGGAGGCAGTGTTCGTTAGAATAACACCATTGTTATGGGATAATGCCCCAACTATGAGACTTGAACTTCTTGGATGTGTTAAACCTTGTAAGTATGTGTTTAACCTTGTAATTACGTGTTGAACCTTGTAAGTATGTGTTAAACTTTGTAATTACGTGTTTAAAAACCTTGTAAATATGCCCTGTATGTAGAATTTTAAAAACGTTCTTTTACACTTTCCATGTGGCTATTCGGTTTAACCATATTCAAAGCAGATTATTCAGAAACCTTTCCCAACTTTCAAGATCTATCCAGAGAATAACAGTACTGAATCAATACTAGACATGTTTTGACTTATTGCAATGCATTTCACATGGTGATTCTAAATATGGTATTAAAATTCAACAATTTTTGAAACATTTTGTCAAATCTTGGAATGTCGTCTGCAGACGCCTGTTGCGTGGAAAGTGCTAAGGTCTACAGGACATAGAACCCCCAGAAAAACGGGGAAAAGTCTTAACGAGTCGTTCTTTATTTTTTAACGCGAGTTTTATTAATTATTCCGTGTTCACGATGATGAGTAAAGTAATATCACGAATTAGCCTAGTCGCTGAGTCTTCTGATCAAAAAACTATGTGTCACCATTTGAGAAGAAACAAATGACAGCAAACATAAACTCTGACGATACTTAGATTCGCGAATGTCATAACCGCGAGACCAGCTAGGCTGTCGGTGCCGAGCTAGCAATCTTAAAATAAGACAAAAGTCTGATGATGGTAAAGTAAAAGAATTATTCGAGGGTAGCCAATAGTCAACAAGTATTTACTGAATAAAGCTATGCCATAGAAGTATTTGCACTAGACTAGTTCGTGATAGCGTATTTACAGGTAGAAACTATTATTCCACCAAATGATATCGTTTATCTATCTTTATTCTTCCCTCTTTGAGTTCCTCTGTGTATCAAAATATTTCCTGTTTTCAAGGCGCAAATAGAATTCGGCCCTCGATCATAGACCATGGTCTGACAATTAATTCCTCATTCAATGAAACCATTTATTGTGCCGTGCCTCCCTTTGACTTACCTTGCGCCTCGGGCATTTTATTCTTTTCCAAGCTGGTCTATCTTGTGCCAGGCGCTTATCAAACCTCTCCATTCTTTGATTTAATTTCTTTTAACCTTCCCCTTCGTGACCTGTAGTGTCAGTAAGCTCCAGCTGCCATATAGAAGCTTTCTCCGTACACCTAGTTGATAAAGGATACTAATGTTAGTTCTTTTCTCCTATCAGTTGACGTTCAACCCCTTTTTCAAATCCACATTCGGTTTCAATTATGTGATTCTTATCTGTACCCAGTCTCTGTTAGCAATCTTTGTTGTTAGATTTCGGTCATTTATTATGGCATGTTCCCCATTCAATGTATTATATTAAAGGTAGATGACCCGATCACATTTCCAATTTTCAACTTGAAGTTTTCTATTCTACATGAAAGGTCATCCTTAAAAATGTCGTGTTCCAAAGTTTGAGTTGCATAGCTCTAATGGTTCTTATTTTAGACGCACAAGATGCTGTGAACTGTACCCATTGAGTTGTACACAAACTATATCGGTGGTATACCACCATTCGCGGTAATTCGACGTTATTTCATCGATTTCTCCGTAATTATACCGATTTAGGCCATCAAATTTCAGTATGATGATGAGAAAAATACGAGCTTTCATATGATATGAAAATCTCCGTATGTTTGAAATAATTCTGTGTTACGAAAATGTGATCGGGTCATCTACCTTTAATTGTATCAACAAAATGAAAGAATAAATAAAATATCAATATTGATGTGAGTACCTTATATTTTACAGCGACCACAACTCCGCCGACAACAACACCTATAACAACATCACCGCCAGCTACAACACTTGTTACTTCCTTTACAAGTGCACCTCCACCATCTACTGCAATACCGGGAGTATCTTCAGGTGCAACAGGAATAATCACAGCACCTACAGGATCTACTACCGCTGCACCAGGAGCTACAACCACGGCACCGGGAGTAACAACTGCTCCACCAGGAGCCACAACTTTAGCTGCAGAAACAACAACAGCATTAGGAGCAACAACGGCTGCACCAGGAGCTACAACAGGCTCAACAAGAGCAACAACGGCAACACCTCCATTGACAACTATATTTACACCAAAAACGACAGCTCCGTCTCCAACAACAACAATCCCACCTGGTGGTACAACCTTTCCAATCACAACACCTGCCCCAGGAGCTACAACTGCTGCTCCAGGAGCAACTACGGCTGCACCAGGAGCTACTACGTCTGCACCAGGAGCAACTACGACTGCCCCAGGAGCAACTACGACTGCCCCAGGAGCAACTACGGCTGCCCCAGGAGCAACTACTGCTGCACCAGGAGCAACTACGGCTGCACCAGGAGCAACTACCGCTGCACCAGGAGCAACTACCGCTGCACCAGGAGCAACTACGGCTGCCCCAGGAGCAACTACCGCTGCACCAGGAGCAACTACCGCTGCACCAGGAGCAACTACCGCTGCACCAGGAGCAACTACCGCTGCACCAGGAGCCACAACTCAAGCAGGAGCTACAACTCAAGCAGGAGCTACAACTCTAGCAGGTGCTACAACTCTAACAGGAGCCACAACTGCTGCACCTGGAGTTACTACTGCTGCACCAGGAGCGACAACCGCTGCACCTGGAGCGACAACTGTTGCACCAGGAACCACTGCTGCACCAGGAGCAACTACCGCTGCACCAGGAGCAACTACCGCTGCACCAGGAGCAACTACCGCTGCACCAGGAGCAACTACAGCTGCACCAGGAGCAACTACCGCTGCGCCAGGAGCAACTACCGCTGCACCAGGAGCCACAACTCTAGCAGGAGCCACAACTGCGATTTTACCAATTACACGGACTACGCCATCTTCTACAATCCAACTTTGGGAAACTACTACTGCACGAGGAACTACCGCTGCACCAGGAGCAACTACCGCTGCACCAGGAGCAACTACCGCTGCACCAGGAGCAACTACCGCTGCACCAGGAGCAAGTACCGCTGCACCAGGAGCAACTACCGCTGCACCAGGAGCCACAACTCTAGCAGGAGCCACAACTGCGATTTTACCAATTACACGGACTACGCCATCTTCTACAATCCAACTTTGGGAAACTACTACTGCACCAGGAACTACCGCTGCACCAGGAGCAACTACCGCGGCACCAGGGGCAACTACCGCTGCACCAGGGGCAACTACCGCTGCACCAGGAGCAACTACCGCTGCACCAGGAGCAACCACCGCTGCACCAGGAGCAACAACCGCTGCACCAGGAGCAACTACCGCTGCACCAGGAGCAACTACCGCTGCACCAGGAGCAACTACCGCTGCACCAGGAGCAACTACCGCTGCACCAGGAGCAACTACAGCGGCACCAGGAGCAACTACCGCAGCACCAGGAGCGACAACTCTAGCAGGAGCTACAACTCTAGCAGGAGCCACAACTCAAGCAGGAGCCACAACTCAAGCAGGAGCCACAACACTAGCTGGAGCAACTACCGCTGTACCAGGAACCACTGCGGCACCAGGAGCCACAACTCTTGCAGGAGCTACAACTCTAGCAGGAGCCACAACTGCTGCACCTGGAGTTACTACTGCTGCACCAGGAGCTACCACCGCTGCACCAGGAGCAACAACCGCTGCACCAGGAGCAACTACCGCTGCACCAGGAGCAACTACCGCTGCACCAGGAGCAACTACCGCTGCACCAGGAGCAACTACCGCTGCACCAGGAGCAACTACAGCGGCACCAGGAGCAACTACCGCAGCACCAGGAGCGACAACTCTAGCAGGAGCTACAACTCTAGCAGGAGCCATAACTCAAGCAGGAGCCACAACTCAAGCAGGAGCCACAACACTAGCTGGAGCAACTACCGCTGTACCAGGAACCACTGCGGCACCAGGAGCCACAACTCTTGCAGGAGCTACAACTCTAGCAGGAGCCACAACTGCTGCACCTGGAGTTACTACTGCGGCACCAGGAGCTACCACCGCTGCACCAGGAGCAACTACCGCTGCACCGGGAGCAACTACCGCTGCACCAGGAGCAACTACGGCTGCCCCAGGAGCAACTACTGCTGCACCAGGAGCAACTACGGCTGCACCAGGTGCAACTACGGCTGCACCAGGAGCAACTACGGCTGCCCCAGAAGCAACTACAACGGGCGCTGCTCCACCAATTTCTCCTACATTTGCCCCACCAGGTACTACTGCCGTACCTGGTGCATCTACAACGGCTGCACCAGGAGCAACTACCGCTGCACCAGGAGCAACTACCGCTGCACCAGGAGCAACTACCGCTGCACCAGGAGCCACAACTCAAGCAGGAGCTACAACTCAAGCAGGAGCTACAACTCTAGCAGGTGCTACAACTCTAGCAGGAGCCACAACTGCTGCACCTGGAGTTACTACTGCTGCACCAGGAGCGACAACCGCTGCACCTGGAGCGACAACTGTTGCACCAGGAACCACTGCTGCACCAGGAGCAACTACCGCTGCACCAGGAGCAACTACAGCTGCACCAGGAGCAACTACCGCTGCGCCAGGAGCAACTACCGCTGCACCAGGAGCCACAACTCTAGCAGGAGCCACAACTGCGATTTTACCAATTACACGGACTACGCCATCTTCTACAATCCAACTTTGGGAAACTACTACTGCACCAGGAACTACCGCTGCACCAGGAGCAACTACCGCTGCACCAGGAGCAACTACCGCTGCACCAGGAGCAAGTACCGCTGCACCAGGAGCAACTACCGCTGCACCAGGAGCCACAACTCTAGCAGGAGCCACAACTGCGATTTTACCAATTACACGGACTACGCCATCTTCTACAATCCAACTTTGGGAAACTACTACTGCACCAGGAACTACCGCTGCACCAGGAGCAACTACCGCGGCACCAGGGGCAACTACCGCTGCACCAGGGGCAACTACCGCTGCACCAGGAGCAACTACCGCTGCACCAGGAGCAACTACCGCTGCACCAGGAGCAACTACCGCTGCACCAGGAGAAACTACCGCTGCACCAGGAGCAACTACCGCTGCACCAGGAGCAACTACCGCTGCACCAGGAGCAACTACCGCTGCACCAGGAGCAACTACAGCGGCACCAGGAGCAACTACCGCAGCACCAGGAGCGACAACTCTAGCAGGAGCTACAACTCTAGCAGGAGCCACAACTCAAGCAGGAGCCACAACTCAAGCAGGAGCCACAACACTAGCTGGAGCAACTACCGCTGTACCAGGAACCACTGCGGCACCAGGAGCCACAACTCTTGCAGGAGCTACAACTCTAGCAGGAGCAACAACTGCTGCACCTGGAGTTACTACTGCGGCACCAGGAGCTACCACCGCTGCACCAGGAGCTACCACCGCTGCACCAGGAGCTACAACCGCTGCACCAGGAGTTACGACTGCTGCACCAGGAGCGACAACCGCTGCACCAGGAGCAACTACCGCTGCACCAGGAGCAACTACCGCTGCACCAGGAGCAACTACCGCTGCACCAGGAGCAACTACCGCTGCACCAGGAGCAACTACCGCTGCACCAGGAGCAACTACCGCTGCACCAGGAGCAACTACCGCTGCACCAGGAGCAACTACCGCTGCACCAGGAGCAACTACCGCTGCACCAGGAGCAACTACCGCTGCACCAGGAGCAACTACCGCTGCACCAGGAGCAACTACCGCTGCACCAGGAGAAACTACCGCAGCACCAGGAGCCACAACTCTAGCAGGAGCTACAACTCTAGCAGGAGCTACAACTCTAGCAGGAGCCACAACTCTAGCAGGAGCCACAACTCAAGCAGGAGCCACAACATTAGCTGGAGCAACTACCGCTGTACCAGGAACCACTGCGGCACCAGGAGCCACAACTCTTGCAGGAGCTACAACTCTAGCAGGAGCCACAACTGCTGCACCAGGAGCAACTACCGCTGCACCAGGAGCAACTACCGCTGCGCCAGGAGCAACAACTCTAGCAGGAGCCACAACTGCTGCACCTGGAGTTACTACCGCTGCACCAGGAGCAACTACCGCAGCACCAGGAGCCACAACTCTAGCAGGAGCTACAACTCTAGCAGGAGCTACAACTCTAGCAGGAGCCACAACTCTAGCAGGAGCCACAACTCAAGCAGGAGCCACAACATTAGCTGGAGCAACTACCGCTGTACCAGGAACCACTGCGGCACCAGGAGCCACAACTCTTGCAGGAGCTACAACTCTAGCAGGAGCCACAACTGCTGCACCTGGAGTTACTACTGCTGCACCAGGAGCTACCACCGCTGCACCAGGAGCAACTACCGCTGCACCAGGAGCCACAACTCAAGCAGGAGCTACAACTCTAGCAGGAGCCACAACTGCTGCACCTGGAGTTACTACCGCTGCACCAGGAGCAACTACCGCTGCACCAGGAGCAACTACCGCTGAACCAGGAGCAACTACCGCTGCACCAGGAGCAACTACCGCTGCACCAGGAGCAACTACCGCTGCACCAGGAGCAACTACCGCTGTACCAGGAGCAACTACCGCTGCACCAGGAGCAACTACCGCTGTACCAGGAGCAACAACTCTTGCAGGAGCTACAACTCTAGCAGGAGCCACAACTGCTGCACCTGGAGTTACTACTGCTGCACCAGGAGCTACCACCGCTGCACCAGGAGCAACTACCGCTGCACCAGGAGCCACAACCCAAGCAGGAGCTACAACTCTAGCAGGAGCCACAACTGCTGCACCTGGAGTTACTAGTGCTGCACCAGGAGCTACCACCGCTGCAGGAGCTACCACCGCTGCAGGAGCTACAACCGCTGCACCAGGAGCTACAACCGCTGCACCAGGAGCTACAACCGCTGCACCAGGAGTTACTACTGTTGCACCAGGAGCGACAACCGCTGCACCTGGAGCGACAACTGCTGCACCAGGAGCAACTACCGCTGCACCAGGAGCAACTACCGCTGCACCAGGAGCAACTACCGCTGCACCAGGAGAAACTACCGCTGCACCAGGAGCAACTACCGCTGCACCAGGAGCAACTACCGCTGCACCAGGAGCAACTACCGCTGCACCAGGAGCAACTACCGCTGCACCAGGAGCAACTACCGCTGCACCAGGAGCAACTACCGCTGCACCAGGAGCAACTACAGCGGCACCAGGAGCAACTACCGCAGCACCAGGAGCGACAACTCTAGCAGGAGCTACAACTCTAGCAGGAGCCACAACTCAAGCAGGAGCCACAACTCAAGCAGGAGCCACAACACTAGCTGGAGCAACTACCGCTGTACCAGGAACCACTGCGGCACCAGGAGCCACAACTCTTGCAGGAGCTACAACTCTAGCAGGAGCAACAACTGCTGCACCTGGAGTTACTACTGCGGCACCAGGAGCTACCACCGCTGCACCAGGAGCTACCACCGCTGCACCAGGAGCTACAACCGCTGCACCAGGAGTTACGACTGCTGCACCAGGAGCGACAACCGCTGCACCAGGAGCAACTACCGCTGCACCAGGAGCAACTACCGCTGCACCAGGAGCAACTACCGCTGCACCAGGAGCAACTACCGCTGCACCAGGAGCAACTACCGCTGCACCAGGAGCAACTACCGCTGCACCAGGAGCAACTACCGCTGCACCAGGAGCAACTACCGCTGCACCAGGAGCAACTACCGCTGCACCAGGAGCAACTACCGCTGCACCAGGAGCAACTACCGCTGCACCAGGAGCAACTACCGCTGCACCAGGAGCAACTACCGCTGCACCAGGAGCAACTACCGCTGCACCAGGAGCAACTACCGCTGCACCAGGAGCAACTACCGCTGCACCAGGAGCAACTACCGCTGCACCAGGAGCAACTACCGCTGCACCAGGAGCAACTACCGCTGCACCAGGAGCAACTACCGCTGCACCAGGAGAAACTACCGCTGCACCAGGAGCCACAACTCTAGCAGGAGCTACAACTCTAGCAGGAGCTACAACTCTAGCAGGAGCCACAACTCTAGCAGGAGCCACAACTCAAGCAGGAGCCACAACATTAGCTGGAGCAACTACCGCTGTACCAGGAACCACTGCGGCACCAGGAGCCACAACTCTTGCAGGAGCTACAACTCTAGCAGGAGCCACAACTGCTGCACCAGGAGCAACTACCGCTGCACCAGGAGCAACTACCGCTGCACCAGGAGAAACTACCGCTGCACCAGGAGCAACTACCGCTGCACCAGGAGCAACTACCGCTGCACCAGGAGCAACTACCGCTGCACCAGGAGCAACTACCGCTGCACCAGGAGCAACTACCGCTGCACCAGGAGCAACTACAGCGGCACCAGGAGCAACTACCGCAGCACCAGGAGCGACAACTCTAGCAGGAGCTACAACTCTAGCAGGAGCCACAACTCAAGCAGGAGCCACAACTCAAGCAGGAGCCACAACACTAGCTGGAGCAACTACCGCTGTACCAGGAACCACTGCGGCACCAGGAGCCACAACTCTTGCAGGAGCTACAACTCTAGCAGGAGCAACAACTGCTGCACCTGGAGTTACTACTGCGGCACCAGGAGCTACCACCGCTGCACCAGGAGCTACCACCGCTGCACCAGGAGCTACAACCGCTGCACCAGGAGTTACGACTGCTGCACCAGGAGCGACAACCGCTGCACCAGGAGCAACTACCGCTGCACCAGGAGCAACTACCGCTGCACCAGGAGCAACTACCGCTGCACCAGGAGCAACTACCGCTGCACCAGGAGCAACTACCGCTGCACCAGGAGCAACTACCGCTGCACCAGGAGCAACTACCGCTGCACCAGGAGCAACTACCGCTGCACCAGGAGCAACTACCGCTGCACCAGGAGCAACTACCGCTGCACCAGGAGCAACTACCGCTGCACCAGGAGCAACTACCGCTGCACCAGGAGCAACTACCGCTGCACCAGGAGCAACTACCGCTGCACCAGGAGCAACTACCGCTGCACCAGGAGCAACTACCGCTGCACCAGGAGCAACTACCGCTGCACCAGGAGAAACTACCGCTGCACCAGGAGCCACAACTCTAGCAGGAGCTACAACTCTAGCAGGAGCTACAACTCTAGCAGGAGCCACAACTCTAGCAGGAGCCACAACTCAAGCAGGAGCCACAACATTAGCTGGAGCAACTACCGCTGTACCAGGAACCACTGCGGCACCAGGAGCCACAACTCTTGCAGGAGCTACAACTCTAGCAGGAGCCACAACTGCTGCACCAGGAGCAACTACCGCTGCACCAGGAGCAACTACCGCTGCGCCAGGAGCAACAACTCTAGCAGGAGCCACAACTGCTGCACCTGGAGTTACTACCGCTGCACCAGGAGCAACTACCGCAGCACCAGGAGCCACAACTCTAGCAGGAGCTACAACTCTAGCAGGAGCTACAACTCTAGCAGGAGCCACAACTCTAGCAGGAGCCACAACTCAAGCAGGAGCCACAACATTAGCTGGAGCAACTACCGCTGTACCAGGAACCACTGCGGCACCAGGAGCCACAACTCTTGCAGGAGCTACAACTCTAGCAGGAGCCACAACTGCTGCACCTGGAGTTACTACTGCTGCACCAGGAGCTACCACCGCTGCACCAGGAGCAACTACCGCTGCACCAGGAGCCACAACTCAAGCAGGAGCTACAACTCTAGCAGGAGCCACAACTGCTGCACCTGGAGTTACTACCGCTGCACCAGGAGCAACTACCGCTGCACCAGGAGCAACTACCGCTGCACCAGGAGCAACTACCGCTGCACCAGGAGCAACTACCGCTGCACCAGGAGCAACTACCGCTGCACCAGGAGCAACTACCGCTGTACCAGGAGCAACTACCGCTGCACCAGGAACAACTACCGCTGTACCAGGAGCAACTACCGCAGCACCAGGAGCCACAACTCTAGCAGGAGCTACAACTCTAGCAGGAGCTACAACTCTAGCAGGCGCCACAACTCTAGCAGGAGCCACAACATTAGCTGGAGCAACTACCGCTGTACCAGGAACTACTGCGGCACCAGGAGCCACAACTCTTGCAGGAGCTACAACTCTAGCAGGAGCCACAACTGCTGCACCTGGAGTTACTACTGCTGCACCAGGAGCTACCACCGCTGCACCAGGAGCAACTACCGCTGCACCAGGAGCAACTACCGCTGCACCAGGAGCAACTACCGCTGCACCAGGAGCAACTACCGCTGCACCAGGAGCAACTACCGCTGCACCAGGAGCAACTACCGCTGCACCAGGAGCAACTACCGCTGCACCAGGAGCAAGTACCGCTGCACCAGGAGCAAGTACCGCTGCACCAGGAGCAACTACCGCTGCACCAGGAGCCACAACTCTAGCAGGAGCCACAACTGCGATTTTACCAATTACACGGACTACGCCATCTTCTACAATCCAACTTTGGGAAACTACTACTGCACCAGGAACTACCGCTGCACCAGGAGCAACTACCGCGGCACCAGGGGCAACTACCGCTGCACCAGGGGCAACTACCACTGCACCAGGAGCAACTACCGCTGCACCAGGAGCAACTACCGCTGCACCAGGAGCAACTACCGCTGCACCAGGAGCAACTACCGCTGCACCAGAAGCAACTACCGCTGCACCAGGAGCAACTACCGCTGCACCAGGAGCAACTACCGCTGCACCAGGAGCAACTACCGCTGCACCAGGAGCAACTACAGCGGCACCAGGAGCAACTACAGCGGCACCAGGAGCGACAACTCTAGCAGGAGCTACAACTCTAGTAGGAGCCACAACTCAAGCAGGAGCCACAACTCAAGCAGGAGCCACAACACTAGCTGGAGCAACTACCGCTGTACCAGGAACCACTGCGGCACCAGGAGCCACAACTCTTGCAGGAGCTACAACTCTAGCAGGAGCCACAACTGCTGCACCAGGAGTTACTACTGCGGCACCAGGAGCTACCACCGCTGCACCAGGAGCTACCACCGCTGCACCAGGAGCTACAACCGCTGCACCAGGAGTTACGACTGCTGCACCAGGAGCGACAACCGCTGCACCAGGAGCAACTACCGCTGCACCAGGAGCAACTACCGCTGCACCAGGAGCAACTACCGCTGCACCAGGAGCAACTACCGCTGCACCAGGAGCAACTACCGCTGCACCAGGAGCAACTACCGCTGCACCAGGAGCAACTACCGCTGCACCAGGAGCAACTACCGCAGCACCAGGAGCCACAACTCTAGCAGGAGCTACAACTCTAGCAGGAGCTACAACTCTAGCAGGAGCCACAACTCTAGCAGGAGCCACAACTCAAGCAGGAGCCACAACATTAGCTGGAGCAACTACCGCTGTACCAGGAACCACTGCGGCACCAGGAGCCACAACTCTTGCAGGAGCTACAACTCTAGCAGGAGCCACAACTGCTGCACCAGGAGCAACTACCGCTGCACCAGGAGCAACTACCGCTGCGCCAGGAGCAACTACCGCTGCACCAGGAGAAACTACCGCAGCACCAGGAGCCACAACTCTAGCAGGAGCTACAACTCTAGCAGGAGCTACAACTCTAGCAGGAGCCACAACTCTAGCAGGAGCCACAACTCAAGCAGGAGCCACAACATTAGCTGGAGCAACTACCGCTGTACCAGGAACCACTGCGGCACCAGGAGCCACAACTCTTGCAGGAGCTACAACTCTAGCAGGAGCCACAACTGCTGCACCTGGAGTTACTACTGCTGCACCAGGAGCTACCACCGCTGCACCAGGAGCAACTACCGCTGCACCAGGAGCAACTACCGCTGCACCAGGAGCCACAACTCAAGCAGGAGCTACAACTCTAGCAGGAGCCACAACTGCTGCACCTGGAGTTACTACCGCTGCACCAGGAGCAACTACCGCAGCACCAGGAGCCACAACTCTAGCAGGAGCTACAACTCTAGCAGGAGCTACAACTCTAGCAGGAGCTACAACTCTAGCAGGAGCCACAACTCTAGCAGGAGCCACAACTCAAGCAGGAGCCACAACATTAGCTGGAGCAACTACCGCTGTACCAGGAACCACTGCGGCACCAGGAGCCACAACTCTTGCAAGAGCTACAACTCTAGCAGGAGCCACAACTGCTGCACCTGGAGTTACTACTGCTGCACCAGGAGCTACCACCGCTGCACCAGGAGCAACTACCGCTGCACCAGGAGCCACAACTCAAGCAGGAGCTACAACTCTAGCAGGAGCCACAACTGCTGCACCTGGAGTTACTACCGCTGCACCAGGAGCAACTACCGCTGCACCAGGAGCAACTACCGCTGCACCAGGAGCAACTACCGCTGCACCAGGAGCAACTACCGCTGCACCAGGAGCAACTACCGCTGTACCAGGAGCAACTACCGCTGCACCAGGAGCAACTACCGCTGTACCAGGAGCAACTACCGCAGCACCAGGAGCCACAACTCTAGCAGGAGCTACAACTCTAGCAGGAGCTACAACTCTAGCAGGCGCCACAACTCTAGCAGGAGCCACAACATTAGCTGGAGCAACTACCGCTGTACCAGGAACTACTGCGGCACCAGGAGCCACAACTCTTGCAGGAGCTACAACTCTAGCAGGAGCCACAACTGCTGCACCTGGAGTTACTACTGCTGCACCAGGAGCTACCACCGCTGCACCAGGAGCAACTACCGCTGCACCAGGAGCCACAACTCAAGCAGGAGCTACAACTCTAGCAGGAGCCACAACTGCTGCACCTGGAGTTACTAGTGCTGCACCAGGAGCTACCACCGCTGCAGGAGCTACCACCGCTGCAGGAGCTACAACCGCTGCACCAGGAGCTACAACCGCTGCACCAGGAGCTACAACCGCTGCACCAGGAGTTACTACTGTTGCACCAGGAGCGACAACCGCTGCACCTGGAGCGACAACTGCTGCACCAGGAGCAACTACCGCTGCACCAGGAGCAACTACCGCTGCACCAGGAGCAACTACCGCTGCACCAGGAGCAACTACCGCTGCACCAGGAGCAACTACCGCTGCACCAGGAGCAACTACCGCTGCACCAGGAGCAACTACCGCTGCACCAGGAGCAACTACCGCTGCACCAGGAGCAACTACCGCTGCACCAGGAGCAACTACCGCTGCACCAGGAGCAACTACCGCTGCACCAGGAGCAACTACCGCTGCACCAGGAGCAACTACCGCTGCACCAGGAGCAACTACCGCTGCACCAGGAGCAACTACCGCTGCACCAGGAGCAACTACCGCTGCACCAGGAGCCACAACTCAAGCAGGAGCTACAACTCTAGCAGGAGCCACAACTGCTGCACCTGGAGTTACTACCGCTGCACCAGGAGCAACTACCGCTGCACCAGGAGCAACTACCGCTGCACCAGGAGCAACTACCGCTGCACCAGGAGCAACTACCGCTGCACCAGGAGCAACTACCGCTGCACCAGGAGCAACTACCGCTGCACCAGGAGCAACTACCGCTGCACCAGGAGCAACTACCGCTGCACCAGGAGCAACTACCGCTGCACCAGGAGCCACAACTCAAGCAGGAGCCACAACTGCTGCACCTGGAGTTACTACTGCTGCACCAGGAGTTACCACCGCTGCACCAGGAGCTACAACTCAAGCAGGAGCAACAACATTAGCTGGAGCAACTACCGCTGTACCAGGAACCACTGCGGCACCAGGAGCCACAACTCTTGCAGGAGCTACAACTCTAGCAGGAGCCACAACTGCTGCACCTGGAGTTACTACTGCGGCACCAGGAGCTACCACCGCTGCACCAGGAGCTACCACCGCTGCACCAGGAGCTACCACCGCTGCACCAGGAGCAACTACCGCTGCACCAGGAGCCACAACTCAAGCAGGAGCTACAACTCTAGCAGGAGCCACAACTGCTGCACCTGGAGTTACTACTGCTGCACCAGGAGCTACCACCGCTGCAGGAGCTACAACCGCTGCACCAGGAGCTACAACCGCTGCACCAGGAGTTACTACTGCAGCACCAGGAGCGACAACTCTAGCAGCAGCTACAACTCTAGCAGGAGCTACAACTCTAGCAGGAGCCACAACTCAAGTAGGAGCCACAACTCAAGCAGGAGCCACAACACTAGCTGGAGCAACTACCGCTGTACCAGGAACCACTGCGGCACCAGGAGCCACAACTCTTGCAGGAGCTACTACTCTAGCAGGAGCCACAACTGCTGCACCTGGAGTTACTACTGCTGCACCAGGAGCTACCACCGCTGCACCAGGAGCTTCCACCGCTGCACCAGGAGCAACTACCGCTGCACCAGGAGCCACAACTCAAGCAGGAGCTACAACTCTAGCAGGAGCCACAACTGCTGCACCTGGAGTTACTACTGCTGCACCAGGAGTTACCACCGCTGCACCAGGAGCTACAACTCAAGCAGGAGCAACAACATTAGCTGGAGCAACTACCGCTGTACCAGGAACCACTGCGGCACCAGGAGCCACAACTCTTGCAGGAGCTACAACTCTAGCTGGAGCCACAACTGCTGCACCTGGAGTTACTACTGCGGCACCAGGAGCTACCACCGCTGCACCAGGAGCTACCACCGCTGCACCAGGAGCTACCACCGCTGCACCAGGAGCAACTACCGCTGCACCAGGAGCGACAACTCTAGCAGGAGCTACAACTCTAGCAGGAGCCACAACTCAAGCAGGAGCCACAACTCAAGCAGGAGCCACAACACTAGCTGGAGCAACTACCGCTGTACCAGGAACCACTGCGGCACCAGGAGCCACAACTCTTGCAGGAGCTACAACTCTAGCAGGAGCCACAACTGCTGCACCCGGAGTTACTACTGCTGCACCTGGAGTTACTACTGCTGCACCAGGAGCTACCACCGCTGCACCAGGAGCTACAACCGCTGCACCAGGAGTTACTACTGCTGCACCAGGAGCGACAACCGCTGCACCAGGAGCAACTACCGCTGCACCAGGAGCAACTACCGCTGCACCAGGAGCAACTACCGCTGCACCAGGAGCAACTACCGCTGCACCAGGAGCAACTACCGCTGCACCAGGAGCCACAACTCAAGCAGGAGCAACAACATTAGCTGGAGCAACTACCGCTGTACCAGGAACCACTGCGGCACCAGGAGCCACAACTCTTGCAGGAGCTACAACTCTAGCAGGAGCCACAACTGCTGCACCTGGAGTTACTACTGCGGCACCAGGAGCTACCACCGCCGCACCAGGAGCTACCACCGCTGCACCAGGAGCAACTACCGCTGCACCAGGAGCCACAACTCAAGCAGGAGCTACAACTCTAGCAGGAGCCACAACTGCTGCACCTGGAGTTACTACTACTGCACCAGGAGCTACCACCGCTGCAGGAGCTACAACCGCTGCACCAGGAGTTACTACTGCAGCACCAGGAGCGACAACTCTAGCAGGAGCTACAACTCTAGCAGGAGCTACAACTCTAGCAGGAGCCACAACTCAAGTAGGAGCCACAACTCAAGCAGGAGCCACAACACTAGCTGGAGCAACTACCGCTGTACCAGGAACCACTGCGGCACCAGGAGCCACAACTCTTGCAGGAGCTACAACTCTAGCAGGAGCCACAACTGCTGCACCTGGAGTTACTACTGCTGCACCAGGAGCTACCACCGCTGCACCAGGAGCAACTACCGCTGCACCAGGAGCCACAACTCAAGCAGGAGCTACAACTCTAGCAGGAGCCACAACTGCTGCACCTGGAGTTACTACTGCTGCACCAGGAGCTACCACCGCTGCAGGAGCTACAACCGCTGCACCAGGAGCTACAACCGCTGCACCAGGAGCTACAACCGCTGCACCAGGAGCTACAACCGCTGCACCAGGAGCTACAACCGCTGCACCAGGAGCTACAACCGCTGCACCAGGAGCAACTACCGCTGCACCAGGAGCAACTACCGCTGCACCAGGAGCAACTACCGCTGCACCAGGAGCAACTACCGCTGCACCAGGAGCAACTACCGCTGCACCAGGAGCAACTACCGCTGCACCAGGAGCCACAACCGCTGCACCAGGAGCCACAACTTCTGCACCAGGAGCTACTACCTCTGCACCAGGAGCAACTACTGCAGCACCAGGAGCCACAACGCTAGCAGGTGCAACTACCGCCGCACCAGGAGCCACAACTCTAGCAGGAGCCACAACTATAGCAGGAGCAACTACCACAGCACCAGGAGCAACTACTGCTGCACCTGGAGCTACTACTGCCGCACCAGGAGCATCTACCGCTGCACCAGGAGCAACGACAGGTATCGCAGGATATACTACTGCTGCTGTTACAACACCAAGAGGACTTACACCTTCAACATGTGCACCAGGTCAATTTCAATGCGGTAATGGGAATTGTGTGAATGGTCCAACTACTCCAGGAGGTTCCAATGAACTTTGTAATGGCGTCAATGATTGTGGAGATTTCTCCGATGAAATTCAATGTGGTAAGTGTATCATTTTGCATATGTTAGTCAGATAGATTCACTTTATAAACTGGTTATCAAATAGAAATGCTGGAATGACAGTCTTTATTTATTTTAATACATTATACATCGAAAGAAACTTATTACACATTCGGCGGGCGTTAAAATACCGAAAAGCATTGCGGAACCGTTGAAAATGTTGCACCAACATGAGTAATAATACCACAATCTTAGAAAATATTGTTCAAACACTTTATAGGCCAAAAAATTGTTCAAACACTTTATAGGCCTATGTAAAGTCATACCATTTAACTCCTTATCAATGTTGAGTCACCCAGCTTGCCAACCATCAGCCCGTGCACTACAGTGCACAGAGCATAAATTACCAAATATTAAATTATTAACGTATAATTATTACTTACACGCACCCCGCCCAAGTTCGATCCCCGGCGCATGCAGAGGCTTATCCCCCGTGTTTTATCCCCTTGTTAATTCACAAAAACACGCCCTAGAATTAGTTAGGGTTAATATGTTTACGTAGCTGTTTTTATATACGAGGTGAATCACACACGGAATTATGCACGTATTGAGATGGTCCTTTGATGTGTGCATTAAGTTAACCATGATATCGTTAAAATGTGTATAAAGCCCACAAATATCAAAACAAAGAGAAATAATATTTCTGTTTGAAATTGCAACGAGGCTATACAGTCATCATACAAATAACTTACCCGGTAATAAAATGTGCTGATAACTATAAAAGTATGATTCCAACATAAACATATTAAATTATAAAGTTGATGAACAATTTATCTTTTTAAATTTGAGATATTGCAAGGAATGGATTATTGAGGAAATTACAGTCTCAAATGTAAAGTAAAGTCCAAATTTCATTTTCATATTTTCTTTTCTACACGGGGGAGAGTATGACAGGTATCGCGTGTGTGCCGTATTGATCATGTTGATCTATCAGAACCATGCGGCCAACTATCCACATCGCATTATCGACTGGTGAATGAGCACTACCAGTATCAATGATTTGCCTATAATTGAGTCCGCGTGTAGAAAAGCAAAATGCGAAAATGGAAACCGTACTCTATCTTGCTTTTGGTACTCTAACTTCATTGATATCAATCCACTCTTCACATGCGATATCTCAAATTTAGGAGGAGAAATTTCAACCACCATATAATTTGATATTGTCAAGTATGAGTAATACTGTTAGAGTTATAAGCACATTTATTAACTGGTAAGTTATTGTTTTGATGATTGCATTGTCATGTTATATGTTACAAACCTTTAGCAAAAGAAGTAATGAACCCAGTATTCATAAACATGTCATGTTCCTTCCCAAGCAGCTACAACTGAGATCGACTCTTATACTAAAGTGCAATTGATCACGAAACTGGTGTATTCTGAACATTTGTAAGAAATTATATACTGTGGTACATTATCTCAATTATACGGCTTGTGATACTTTGCGAAACGAAACGAAACGAAACGAAACGAAATGGAGCGAAATGAAGCGAAATGGAACGAAACCGAGCGAAAAGGGGAAAACTGCTAAAGGTTAATTTTTAGAAAGTGTTGGGGGGGGGGGGGTGCAGAAGTTAGCAGATCTTAAATTCAAAATCTTTTAAAAAGGATTATTTCAGTAAATTCCACGCGGCGGTGAACGGAGAGGGTGCGGGCTTGCTGAAGTATACATAACTTGAATTCAAAATCTCTTTAAACAATTGTGTCTATCAACTCCACGTGTCTTAGAATCAAGAAGGAGGGGGAGGGGGGGGGGGGGGTTACGGAAGAATGCAAAACTTAAATTCAACCTTAAAGATTTGGTAAAGATCATTAGTGTCAACTCCACGTGTCTTAGAATCAACAATGTCTTTTTTAAATACTATTTAGATCATGTTAGACCCCGCGCCGTTCGGAGAGGGGGGTTTACGGAAGTATGCAAAACTTAAATTCAACCTTAAAGATTTGCTAAGGATCATTAGTGTCAACTCCGCGTGTCTTAGAATCAAAAACATATTTTTAAATACTATTTAGATCATGTTAGATCCCGCGCCGTTCGGAGAGGGGGGTTTACGGAAGTATGCAAAACTTACATTCAAAATCTTTTTTTGTTCTCATTAGAGCGTAATACGTTTAAAATTATATTTTTTATATTTAAAAAAAAAAGTTTTTCTCCGAATTTTGTTCCTACTAGCGAAAATTATACCCTCATATTTTGGTCATTTCGATAAATATACATGTTAAACTTTAAATCGTTTAAAGCAATCATTTATGTCTATGGCACGTATCCGAGAAGCGCCAATGTCGCACAATTTTGTATTAAAAGACAGTGGGGTGGAGAAGATGTGCTTTTATACACAGCTCTATGGAATAAAATTTACATTATCGTCGATATCTCGGAAAGAAAATCATTAATCAAACATGATATTTTTTCAAATTAACTTTTTTGGGCAGAGAATATGCGGTTATTTTCTTTAATTTTTTTTTTAAAAAAAGGATAAAAAACTAGATAATGACTTTATTTGGTTAGTCTACAATGAACATATTGCCTGTTTTGGTTACAACGAATCTTTCCCATTAATGAGAACTTTTACAATCAACACACACACGCACATCCCTCCCGTGCATGCCAGAATCAGTACACGCAAACTCAAGTAATTGAAAGTATTGATTTTTTCTGTGATAAAATAAGCAAATTTCGACGCCCATTGGGTTTTATTGACATGAATCCTTATAGTAAACAATTTACAATTATGACAATGGTAGTGGGAGGAGTAGTTTTTTGATTGATTGGGAGCAATTGGATCCAAATGCTCCCTTTGAGATGACATGAGTTTCCGTGTCCTGGTTCCGACATGTCATTGATATCGGTCCAAAATGTTATGAAACAATTAAAAAAGTTAGATAATTAAGCATTTGTAACCCTTTTCTGACTTTGTCCAATGTTCTATTTAGATATGTTACCTGTAACATTGACATTATCTATACTAGCGGGCATCCGCGCTTCGCGCGGAACCCGCTAGAAGATAACGGGGAGGTTAGTAAACAAAGGTAAGAAAATTTGGTACAATATCAAGAACATGTCCTTTACATAATCCAGACGGGCCCTGGCCCCTCAATAATCTGAATATCGCAGGTGCATTTGATAATCCAGGTATATGTGATGTGCCTTAATCCAGGTAGGCATATACCCTTTGTATTTTTAATATCCAGATACCTAGGTACCTCAGGATGTAGGCCTCCCAATCCCATGTGACCTGAAATGCAGGTACCCCATAGGCCTAATCCCTATACTCTCTAAATGTAAAAGAGTGGTTTTCCACTTTTCAAGGAGTTAAACGCAGTACAACACGTTTTTGAGTAGAAAAACACTCTAAAAGGAGTGAAAGGGGATTTATATGACAATGTTCCACTTTATTGAGTGGACAGTTCCACTCTAAAACGGGTTGTCCTGTGTTTCACTCCCTTCACTCCTTTTCGAGTGAATTTCCACTCTTTCCACTCGTTTTGTATTTAGAGAGTATACCCCTACTCCAGTTACCACAGGTGCCCTTAATATTGCATCGGGTATCACATGATCTAGTTACTGTATGTGCCGTTATATCGAGATACCCTTGTGCCCTTACTTTATCATATTCAAGTAAATTAAACGCGGGTGCCGAAGATAGCGGGCAGTTAGTCATATAAAAATAGACAGAGGTGAGTAATTTCAAAGCGTTATAAATGTTTATATATCAAGAACATGTCCTTAAATAATGCAGGTACCTAAGGCGCCCTTAATATTATGTAAGTGACATGGTGCCCTTAATACACCATGAGCTTATTATAGGCCCAATGTGCTCTTAAATAATACATGTTCCTAACCCAAGTACTCCACGTTTGCTAGACCAACCCCTCACAGGTAGCCTAAATAACCCAGGTACCGCCGGCTATTTAGGCTACCATAATTTTAATTTTCAAACTCATTTGGTGCGATCTGGTGTATACTTTTGACCAATATTGTATTAAAAAGCCATTACTTCATTTTCAATATAAATATTTTGTTTTTTATCAATGCACGAAAGAAGTTGAGCTTTTGTATACTGATAATATTCTTGATTTTAGTATGGTTTAAAAGCTCCAACAGGGGGAGTCTGAGGGGAGTCTGATGTGCCCCCCTGTGAAGTAGATTTTTTTCCTTCAATTTTCAAACTCATTTGGTGCGATCTGGTGTATACTTTTGACGAATATTGTATTGAAAAGTCACCACTTCATTATCAATAAGGGGGGGGGGGGTCTGAGGGGGATGTGCCCCCCTGTGAAGTAGATTTTTTTCTTCTTCAATTTTCAAACTCATT
>CM069444.1:78471428-78652860 GCA_035610835.1 Ophiura sarsii
TGCGCGCAGAGCGCGCACATTTTTTTTCAGTTTTTGAACAAAAATGGTAATTGAAAACTGGTTGAAGCATTCTGATACTATAAATTAAGCTTAAATAACGAAACATTGAAACTAAATACGCGTGAAGCGCGCAAAATGTTGCATTTCTAACACTTAAAGGGTCCAGTATAACGATTTTAACGTCCCCCATATAATATTTGGTTTGGTTCGAGACCATTATAATGTTAATACCTGCAGAAAATATGCGCGCTGAGCGCGCAAATTTTTTCAGTTTTTGAACGGTAATGGTAAAATGGACAACTGTCCTGAAGCTTTCTTGTTAAGGTTAAATAATGAAACATTTAAACTAATACGCGCGAAGCGCGAAAAAAATGGCATTTCTTACAAGTTAAATGGTCAAGTATGACGTTTTTGACGGTTTGATATTGCATAGTTACATACATATCAAGTCCATTTCCAAATCGTATGGTTGTATCCAAATCATATGCGCGCAGAGCGAGCACATTTTTTTTCAGTTTTTGAACTAAAATGGTAATTGAAAACTGGTTGAAGCATTCTGATACTATAAATTAAGCTTAAATAATGAAACATTGAAACTAATACGCGTGAAGCGCGCAAAATGTTGCATTTCTAACACTTAAAGGGTCCAGTATAACGTTTTTAACGTCCCCCATATAATATTTGGTTTGGTTCGAGACCATTATAATGTTGATACCTGTAGAAAGAATGCGCGCAAAGCGCAAAAAGATTTTTCCATTTTTAAGCTAAAATGGTCATGGAAAACTTTCCTGAAGCCATCTTGTTCAGCTTGACTAGTGAAACATTGAAACTAATACGCGCGAAGGGCGCAACATTTGGCATTTTTAACATTTAAGGGTCCAGTATGACGTTTTAACGTCCCCGGCCCCATATAATATTTGGTTTGGTTCGAGATCCATTATATTGTTGAAACCTGTAGAAAGAATGCGCGCGAAGCGCACAAAAAAAATCAGTTTTTAAACTAAAATGGTCATGTTTAACTTGTTTAGTTGAATATTATGCTAACAAAACATGGTCAAATGTTTAATATAGGCATGCCTACAGTCTGTATGTCCGACATCGACATAATAGACCTATACCATTACGTGAGATATCGATTGTGCCCCTGGTGTACACACAAATTCTGGTCTCAAGCAAATAACGACAGTTGTGCTTATTGTCTTAATTTGCATTGTTCAAGTCGAAGTTAGGACAGAGTCTACTGATATAAGCTCTTACATTGCATTGACACCTAAACGTTGAATTTGGACTTACTTTTGCGACAGACTGATCGGGCTTGCAGAGTCTACAATTAGTACAATGAGTGCAATTGGCCTACATCAACTTACATAATTATAGGCAAATTATTTAATATCTCGTAACCTATGTGCCAACATGATTGGCCATTGGCGACATGACTTGGGTTTGCATTGACAACGGCAATGATAGGCCTAGTTAGTATAATTAAAGAGCAATACAGGTCCCACACATTGCCCATTAGGCCTAGTCTATTATAGGCCTATACTCTGCCGACACAATGTTTTGCTAGGTGTCTTGACACTAAGCAAAACAAAGACTTGGGCCTATAGGCTGTTCACGTGCGCCGACACAAAATCTCATAAAAATGGACTCGTTCACAGTGCCTACAAATTCATACCTCCATTGCCTTTGTTCATTTTTGATTTATGTTAACATAGCATATGCCGACACAACATTATCATTTGCGCATACGATGTTATAGGGCTTTCTTTCATTCTTCCCTTCTCCTTTCTTTCTTTCCTCTTTCTTTCCTTTCTCTTTCTTTCTTTCTTCTTTCTTCTTTCTTTCTTTCTTCTTTCTTTCTTTCTTTCCTCTTTCCTTTTCCTTTCTTTTTTCTTTCTTTCTCCACTTCTTTCCCTTTTCCTTTCTCTTTCCTTCCTTTTCTTTCTCCCTTTTCTTCCTCCTTCCTTTGATTTGCCCACAGCACCATGATTTTGCCGACAGATTTGATGAATGGGGGGGTGTCACACCCCCCCACACCCCCCCTCTGGGGACGCCCTTGACCCTAGGGCAAAAAAGAAAAGAAAGTTGACTTGCCCTTTCAGGGTCAAAGTCAGGGTCGGACGGTCGGATTTTTTTGTTGTTGTTGTTGTTGAACATTTTTGAAAATTTACTGCACAAAAACACGTTTTAAAGATTTTTTTTAACTCTTTTTTTTTTGATTTTTTAAAATACTTTTAAACAAGCAGGTACTACTCAAAAACACGTTTTCATTTTTTTTGGCCTAGTTGGATGACTGGTGACTACCTCCCTCCGCTCCGCGTCAGGAGGTAGTCACCAGTCATCCAACACCGCGGGACCAGTAGTTTGCACTATTTTCCCTCAAACCATGTTGTATTGTTAACTGCCCTCTCTGGCTACGCCACTGCTTTGAACCATAGCTATCCCCGCCTGTATGTAACCCAACCCTCACTGAGGGGTACAAACAGGAATGGGGACAGCCAGGGTTCCCCCGGTGGTTCCACTCGCCCTAGACTTCCCACGGTTCACACAGACTGGGTCACACAGGTGCTGATAAAAGCCCTCAATTGTTGAGAAAAAACAGGCGTTGGAACTTAACGCCACTTTGTCTAGTTCGCCAGTCGTCTTAGCAATGTAAACAAACGCTTTTTTAAGCATGCTATAGATGAGGTGACCTATGATGTCATGTATTTACAAATGGGACACCCTCTGTTGTTTCCCTCCAGGCAGAATATACAGTAAAGTTAATGAAGACAACATGAAATGTCTTTCTAATGAATTGTAAAACTCATTTAGTTTTTTTGTGTGAAATGCGATAGCTTATAGCATTCCTTAGCAAGTTTAAAGACAGTTTTGATAACAATATGCTGTGACACCACAATCTAGTTAGAAAACCTGATCTGGCCTATGTAAACTATAGGAACTCTTGCCCGGTGTGTTTTGTCTCAAACCAACAGAGGGCGTCCTAAATGTCAACAAATGTCACCTCATCTATATATATGGTACAGTGTAAAACCCGAGAAAAGTGCTTCCCGTAAGACATTTCGTGATACCCATCGTGTTGGAGCATGCGATTGGTATAGGGTCACGCGTTATGAACTCGCCTCCCAATAGGGTGGTGCCGTTACATTCTTTTGTTTCATGCTGTCATTTTCCTCAAATATTTTTAAAACCACAAAAGCTATCTCAACAAATTTGGTATCATTTTAAAGCCCTAATAACAAGCTATTTGCCTGCAAAATGACATTGGTAAAGCTAATACAGAATGGGAGATACAGCTGTTTGAAGTTTGGGGACCAGGGGTGGTGCTGGAAGGGGTGCCGCCTGTACAAACTCAATGGGGATAATCCCATGTTTTGTTCTTTTACAATAACTAGTCATCCCCTAATGTTACACACACCATTCTGGTCCCATTTTAAAGGATAATTATTAGTCTTTAAGTATGTGGTTCAACAGACTTGTCAACTATTTGTAACAACTAATTAATTATGGATAAGACCATGAACATCAGATTTCTTCCTATTCGCTACACAGTAAACATGAATAATCAGCCTCAATTTACCGGATTTATAAAAATGACTATAACAGAAAAAGTTTTCAACCTATGATAGCAAAAGTATACATTTTTGGAAAGCTTGTAACTAGAGGAATTCAGAAATGCAGTTTATATCAGGAGAGGGTTCATCCTTAAACAAATATTTCTAAAAATTCTAAAAATATATAAAATACAAATTGGAGATATTCACTAGCCGGTATAATTACCATACCGACGTAGTAACTTTGACAATTATATATCATCTAATGGGTAATTTCATGAGAAATTTAAATATGTAAAGTAAATAATGATAGGAGTAGGTATAAAAAATATATGGATCTCAAATTAAAAATTAAAAACTCTGATATTTTTCCGAACATTTCCGATCATACCATTTTCGTTCTTGGTCGTACTATAATTTCAATGGCATATTTGGTTTCCTCATGCAATTTCCCTTCAGAAAATGTATACTTTTACTACCTCAGGGGGTATACAAGCAAATTTAAATGTGTAAAGTTAAAATCATGTCGTGAAAGCCAAAATCCGTGTGTAACGCAAAAGGAGGTGAGCTTATAACACATGACCATAGACATGTGGGGCATTGTCTCCTCGATAAGAATATCGCTGTTGGCATATTAAAATCGTGTGCTAATTAACTTTTTTAAGCAAAATAAAGTACCAATACCTAAATTGGGTGCGGTATGTGCTATTATAGCAACACTTCTCTATTGAATTCATGGCGAACCCATTAACGCGTGTCTTTATGTCGTTATTGAATTGAGTTGCCACCTCGAGTTCGATTCCCATTGATCATGACTATTTTTGGAGGAAATAGACGCGAGTCCTTTTTAGAAATTTACTCCTGAATGCAGCTATTCGCTCGTAAATCCAAAGTCATTAGTCATAGCACGGTATTCAACTATGTGTGCCGAAGTGTGGTACGGAGGGACTGGAGTCTCTGATGAATTGTACGCCAGCTAGTTATGGACGAGATCGGACTGTCATTTGTCTGAATAATTTTAGAAGCCTGATCAAGGCCAGCTGAAATACTGTTTCAAGTTTGAAAAAGGGACGGGGTGACATTTAAAGTTAATTATTTAATTATCTTAACAGCAGCCCGCTACTGATGAGACTCACGAGAGTCGAAACGCGTCTAGCTATTTATTCTGCATGCCGTCACCACTTGTTTTATCTTAAACATGGTGGGCCTTTCAACTCTATATACAGAAGTCTCTGTACGTAGTACTTTCTTAATTTATTTTGTCTCCTCCCTAGCAGCTAAAACTCAGGGGAGAAGACATTGTAAGTTAGGAAACTCGATATACTAAGCTAATTGTATATCGGACATTCATAGTCTTGAATGGCTCTTCGTTTTCCGTATTAGTCCAAAGTATTGGACTATTATCATTTTTGAACTTTTCCAAGTAAACTTAGTGCGAAAGCAAGCGAGCTTTCTTTTAGCAAACAGTTTTATATACCTGAAGTTTCATAGTCATGAATTACCGGGTGAATCACAACAAGTCGCCTCCATCCATCATCGTTTAAAGTAGACAAGAGAGCCTTCTGTCATCGTTTAAATAACTCTCAATAAGCCAGTTCGCTTTTTGATTTTATATATATTTTATAGATTGTTGATATAAGTTTAATATGAGCCATACAATGTTCTAAGTCCAGAGCTTTCAATGCCGCGTGTCTTTTAGTCCAAAACGGAATAAAGCACATGGTCTATACAACTTTCAGCAAGACAATTATTTGTCAGATTTTAATAAGATATACTTTCCTAGTTTGGAAATGTATCGTCTGATATGGAGCAAGCTTTTATCGAGTTTCAATCGGGCGCATTTCCCTGTTGACATAGAAGGATCATTGATATATTATGTTAGATATAGACAAAATATAGTAGAATTTCAAGTCTAGAAATTCAACGTTGTTTGACTAACAACACAAAATAAGTTTTTCCACGCGACGACAGATATTGTCGGGCGACGTGCCTTTCATTTTGATTTTCTTTTAAATCAACTACTTAGTTAGCATTTACACTAAGTTATGTCGGAAAGTATTATAAGCAATTTTTGATTTGGACGGTCCGAAAGCAGGTACTCTTGATACCCTCCCACTTTATGAAAAAAAATAAGCAACAGTTAGTATTACAATGCCCAACAAATGGTTAATTAATAATACCCAACTGTTGTGTAATTAAAACTATGCAACTGTTGAGTAATAATGATTGCCCAACTGGTGATAAACCATTTTAGCCAACGGTATTGGGCGTTTTTTACTCAACTGTTGAACTGTTGCATAGTTACTCAACGTTGAGTAAAATGTTGATTACAATTCTGCTCAACATTTTTGCAGTGTATAATTATTTGTCTGGAATTGAAATTGACTCAATTTAAATTTCACGTGATGAATTGTAAATAAACATTTCATATTTATCAGGCAAAATGCAAGAAAGTCATTGACCTTTTTTCATGTAGGTTCGATTTCAACAAATGATTGCTCGTGACCTTTTGACACTGCATAAAGCCAACAAAGTAATCAATGAAATAACTATTATTATTTCTGGACGAACAATTTGAAAAAATTTGACCAAGATCAACGACCTTTTTACGTGTTACCTGACACCTCGTTAACGGAACATTGGATAAAGGCAAACTATACATTTGTTTAACTCTTGATCTCATGACCAAATTGATGATAGGCATTTCAGTTAAAATGACACTACTTTTATTTCTAACACGTGCCGAAAAAATGTAACCGTACACTTTCTGAACCCTTATACCATAAAGATATGGACTAAAGTCCTACTTTGCTTTTAATATACATGTACAAAAACACGAACATAGATCTGGCCCCTGCTATAATAGGCAACCTTGTTATGTAGGCTGGTACGTATCGTCAGTTCTCCCTGCTACCATCCAAAGACCTTAATGTAACTCGCAGTCGAAAGTGACACACATCATTAGTTGCTCGTGTGTGTTAACAATGCTCGCGTTGCCAAAAATCTGTTCAGAAATATAAATATTGAATAAAATTTAAGAATTAGGTTCATCCGACAGAAAATGTAAAAATGTTACCGACGTATTTTTGTAACACTACTTAAACTGAAGGGAAAGGAGTGTTGCAACGCTCCTCTTTATTATTATTAATTGAACGCTATGCCATTTCTTCTCTCAAAGTATCCACATTCTCAATGTCGCAGTAATAACCTAGAGCTCAAACAGCACCCTCATATGGTCAAAATTGTTGTATTGAGGCTTGAAGACCATCCAAATAGCTGATTTTCACCATTCTCTTGTTGTTAATAAACAGACTTAAAAATTAAGCATCAATGCGTTATTATCAACATGAGTACATGCCTATACCACTTCACCATGTTCTGGGTCATTACTTTTCGCTCGTTGGTTTTATTGACATAAATCCTTACAAAGGAAATGGGCGGAGTAGTTTTTTGGAGATCTGTCAATATAAACGGCCGATAATATCAGAATCAATGACTTCAATCATGGTGGCTGGTACGGGCATGGAGTATGGAAGGGTTTCATTTTCGCTTGTAGGAACAAATTCGGAGAAAAACTTATTTTTTTAAATATCAAAAATATAATTTAAAAAGAATTACGCTCTAATGAGAAAAAAAAGATTTTGAATTCAAGTTTTTGAATTTTGAATTATGAATTATACATATTATTTATGTCAATTACACGCGGCGGCGGCGGCGAATAGAGCAAGGAAATGGGGGTGGGGTGGTGAAAGTAATCGGAAATTGAATTACGGGAGGGGTATGGAAGTAAGCAGAACTTGAATTAAAAATCTTTTGAACGTATTATTTATGTCAATTACACGCGGCGGCGGCGAATAGAGCATGGAAATGGGGGGTGGGGGTGAAAGTAATCGGAACTTGAATTACGGGAGGGGTATGGAAGTAAGCAGAACTTGAATTAAACATCTTTTGAACATATTATTTATGTCAATTACACGCGGCGGCGGCGAATAGAGCATGGAAATGGGGGTGGGGGTGAAAGTAATCGGAACTTGAATTACGGGAGGGGTATGGAAGTAAGCAGAACTTGAATTAGGGGGGGGGGGTGGTGTGGAAGTAAACAGAACTTGAATTACGGTGGGGGAGGGGTGGAAGTAAGCAGAACTTTAATTACGGGGGAGGGTGGAATTCAAAATTCAAAAACTTGAATTCAAAATCTTGGTTTTTTTCTCATTAGAGCGTAATTCTTTTAAAATTATATTTTTGATATTTAAAAAAAAAAGGTTTTTCTCCGAATTTTGTTCCTACAAGCGAAAATGAAACCCTTATATTTCTGCCATTTCGATAAAAAAACATGTTAAACTTTAAATCGTTTAAAACAATCATCGTCGAGAAGGGACAATGTCGCAGGATCTTGTATTAAAAGACAGTGGGGTGGAGAAAATGAGCTTTTATACACAGCTCTATGAAGAAAAATAAGAAATAAAATAAATAAAAAAGACAAATTATATATAATTATAGTCCTCCAATTAGTCCTACTTTGCTGAATGTCAAATTGACTGGAATTTATTTATATTTCATGTCACATCACACCCATCTCGATCCTAAAAACCACCATTCCCGCCGGAATACACGTCATCACCCCGCCTACCCCACCTCATGCACGTCACTTCCTTAACACTTTCCACGCGGCAGTTGTCTGCAGACGACATTCCAAAAGTTCACAAAATGTTTAAAAAAACCATATTGTATTGACTTTCAATACCCTATTTAGAATCACTATGAGAAACGCATTGAAAGAATTTTAGTTGAAATAAGTACAAACATACCTAGTCTTGGTTCTGTTATCCTTGAGGTATACTCTGAAAATTGGGAAAGGTTTCTGAAAAATCTGTTTTGTATAATGTCATAACTAATTGCCGCGTGGAAAGTGTTAAACCTCAACCCATTTTGGGTGGTTTTCTCTGTTTTTAATCTCATTAGTCTTCGGAAAAATATTGCCTGTCTGTATCTCCAATCCATGCCTATACCACTTCACCATGTTCTGGGTCATTCGGTGTATTTACTTTTCGCTCGTTGGTTTTATTGACATAAATCCTTACAAAGGAAATGGGCGGAGTAGTTTTTTGGAGATCTGTCAATATAAACGGCCGATAATATCAGAATCAATGACTTCAATCATGGTGGCTGGTACGGGCATGTATAAACCAATTAAAAATAAAAATTGTCGGTTGCATCCCACCAAATACCACTGACATTTGATTGTTAGAACACTGTTAGCATGACAATACGAAGAATCCCCGCAAAGCTCCTAACAACAACAGAGAAGATAGTTGTTTTAATTCAGTCTCTGTACAAACAAATGTTTTAGACGTTCTGTGTACAATATTCTGGTCACTCAGGTTCCCCAATTACTTTTTTAATTGGACCAACATTAGGCTCGCCACTCCACAGTGCACTGATGAAGCGAGGTTGATCTCATTTAAAATGGAAAATCCTTCACTACATTTATCCCAACAAAGTACTTTTATGTTTCTTTTTCAAATGTAATAGAATAAAGCAGCTATGGTCTTACGCTAGTCCAGTCATTTCGCGTATATTGTCTACAGGTTTTGTAATACCCATTGACAACAACATTTACGACCATATTGGTCCAATAACTCTCAAGCTATACCAATGAATGGCTATCTTTGAGCAGATACAGTACGGTCTGTGCATGTTATTAAATATGCGATGGATAAATGTAAGGCTGGTCACTGGGCTGGTGGTCAGGAGGATGTATTCTATACATTTAATAATTACATGTGTCATTGAATAAACAAAACCACAAAAATTACAAAAACAACTTTTAAAGAAATAAGTACTTTCGCTGAAATAAGTATAAACGATGCATGGGAGCACACTTCTATAGTGTCACATAAGATTTAATTTTCAAACCATAAAGTACACAAGGTTTGACCCCTCAAGTTACTTAGGTCCAGGGGCACCCGACGAGAAGTTCAGGATGTAGTAATACATAACATTAGCTGCTCCTCAGAGCTAGCTAGAATGCGCGGTATTAACTACATTTCCCAGCTAGGGCCGGTCAAAATACTCCTTTGGCAGCCAGAAGCCAAATTCCGTGAATAATTTTGAAAGCTAGGGGAACGAGTGTTTAGATACATCAACCAGCTAGGATAATTTATTTATAAATTTATATTTCAGCTAAATTCATCGAATTTTCTGTTCTAAACATTAACAATATAATCCATAAAATCCATAAAACACAAATTTGATATCATTACCTCTCAAATTGATGCCAATTTTGCCAGCTAGATTGTCTGGATGACTTAAAAATCGTTTGCCAGACAGGAATTCATTTTATAAGAAAAAAGAACCAGCCAGATTCGAAACATCAGAGGAGCAGGTATTTGCCAGGAAACCTCGTTGGGTGCTCCTGTAGGTCATCCGAGAGATTAATTTCCTGATCCCCAGTTGGGTCTAGATTTTAACCCATAAGGTATGTGCGTCAAGTTACAATAATATGAGCACATTTGCAAATGTTAAAATCTGACCAAATTTTCCGGAAAGGTAAGGTCAGACTCAACGTTGGGATTTTATTTCTAAAAATCCGTGCAACAATTTCACAAATTATTTATTCTGTTCGAGAGGCTATAATCATTATAGCTTTTAAAAGTTGGTTAAAATTGGTTGTGGAAAACATATTTTATACTCATTAAGTGTAGGCCTACATTTTACAAACTGAACAAGATTTGCGACATTCATGATTTGTGATATTTCTCTTAAACAGCTGTAATAAGCTCCACGGAATTTCGCTATTGAATAACCAACCAGCTAGATTGTCTAGATTACGCCATTTTGCAGAAAATGCATGCATTTTTAGCACCGTGTTAAACTGGTATTTTTTTAAAAGACCATTGCTTTGATTAAACTTCTTACCCGTCCGCCACGATGGTTTCGTATCACTGCTTCCCGATTCAAATGGAATTTGTCTGTGAAGATTAGAAAGATTACTTTAGGTCACGACGTCCACTACTGGAACACCCAGTATCATTTGACAATGGTACAAAGTTAGTGACTTTTGGAATTAGGCTTGACTATAATTAATCAACGATATTTACTAGAGACTAGTGTGACGCCCGTCCTTCGGACGGCCTCCCGCTAGAGCGTATAGGGCCTACCATCTAAATGAAACAACTCATAACATGCAAAAGTAAGAATACATTTATGAGTAAAATATATTATAATGCATAGGCCTATTTTCTAACCTGAAATGAATTCTTACCGCCATTGTCCTAAGCTATATCCTATGGTTTAAGTTAAAGTAGCCACACTATTTCATTACACCTCGTGGCCCTCCCTATGTGTTACTCAATACAGTATCATTTAAATCTCGTAAATAATCAGGACTCTAGTGGAAACTACCACTTACAGTGTCAAATCCAACATTTGACACCATGTTACACGATTAAGATTCACTATACAATTTTTTCTTCTTATCAGAAACCACATTATTTCATAACCTCATGACCCTCGGTTATTCCACTTTTCTTCATTAACCCACCTAACTTCCCAAACCACATTACTTCATTACACCCCGCATTACACCCACCCCTCTCCTCGCGGCTTATCTAAACCCCAGTCCCTAAGCATAACTATCTCCCGTAGCACAGCATATTTCTCCATTATTCGTAAGCACATGGTCTATTTTCGCGGCGCACTACGACGCGTTATTTGTGACGTGCACCGATTGCATGGTTGCAGTATCGCATAGAGATAAACAAACACAGTCCGTAGAATAGTCTAAAAAAGCCTTGGAATTGGTCTGTTTTTTTTTCATATCTTGGTCAATTCTGTACGGTTTTCTGACATTTATAGCTTAGGCCTATAACCCGTCTCAGGTCATCATCAGTGCAACGTTCACGGCTTCCACCGAGCTGTTGACCAATTTCCTGCTTCCAATCGCGTTCTTATCACACGCACACACCCCAACGCTGCGTTATATGCACGACGCATTCGCCGGCGACTTGTGCAGGGCACGCTATTAAACGCAAGCCCCGCCCGAAACTATATACATTTGTCTCCTCTTATAGGGCCCTGCATTGTGTATCGGCCAAAATACAATGTCTGTTGACATCCAAATCCACACCCACTATTATATATAAGAATGATGAATAATGATGGAATAACAAATGTCATATTTGTTTTTTACCTCCTTCTATTAACGGGCAAGATATGCTGATGATGTCGCCGTCACACAGTATCGACTGAAACGGGAATGGAAATATGTCTCAACAATTTCTGGAGGAAATACTATCTGCGAGTGCTCTTCATCCACCAGGAGTTTCCAGTCACTGGCATTTTTCAGGATGTCTGTCTCTTTTGGCTTTCTGTACGGCAAGACTGGATATCGGTATGTTGTGCAATCTGCTGTTTGGAATGCTATGGTAGGACTGAAACTTTGAGACTGGGATGTTGATGGTCTGTTGTTGTTTGCTTCATCGACATATGGTATCAGTCCTGATACAATTGCTCTCAATGTTTGGTCATGGCGCCAATTGTACCTTCCATTTTCTAACCTGATGCATTTTAGTAACAATGATGTTTGTAATTCCTTAAAACATTGTCATTTTTTTACCGTTGTCATGGAAACTGCTAAAATGTTGAGCAAAATACGTTTGCTTAATTGCGTTTAACCATCTGTTGGGTAAATGGTTGTTTCATATGTAGAAATCTAGGTGTTGTATAAAAGTAATAACTACCCAACGTTGAGCAAAACGATTTAGTAACAAGCTGGGGGAAACCCTCCGGTCAAAACTCATTTTGTTGATAAAATATTGCGTTAATTGTTTCAATTGGGCTACTGTTGAGTAGTTGTCTCAGGCAATCACGCAACCTATGTTAAGATTTACTCATGTAGTTTTTATTGATCAACTGTTGCTTAAATCCTCGATTCTAATGGAGAAATACGCCACTTCAGCAACTGTTGCATGCGCATTGAGGAAAATCACCCAACAACTGATGCAGGTTACGCATGTACATTTTAGGCAACTGTTGTCCAAACAAGGTCTTCTAAAAAACTTGGGGACGAGTGTTCAAGGTGGCAAAAGGATGAGAAGACTTGGAATGGATCTGTTGAATTTTGTGGAAGTTGGCAAAAGGATCACTACATGTAGTGTGTTGTTTCTGGAAGGAAATCACCGAGACGTTATGTGAGCTATGGTGAAGTTATAGTAGAAAAAGAATTGAAAGAAAAAATATCATTATTTATAATTTAATTTAAATTTCAATGTTTAATTACGAGAAAAACGTAATTTATGACAAATTTAAAAGTGCACCAAAATAACTTGGATTTCCCGGGGCGCGAACTTGGGACCGCCGGGTGCCAGGATAATTGTAGTCAATCCTTTTGTAAAAATAAATCACGAACATAAAAACAGCCGAATAAAAAAAAGAAAATCGTGATAATAAGGTTTATGACAGACCTACTTTCATAAACCAATTTATTTACTGGGGCAGACACCGTCTGGGCTTTCCCTTTTGCAGTGTGCGTCTGTGTGTCTTGGTTACCACTCAGTGGACCAATCAGCAGCCTTGTTTTCATGCCCGCGATTTCGTCCTTTGTTTTGGTTCTGAGAAAGGTTCCGTGCTTTTACCTTTCTATTATACTGTTCATATTTCTTATTGGCTTCATCGAGACGGGTCGCCTTCCTAAAAATTCCACTCCCACCCACCCATTTTATACTTTAGTAAATTGGTGTATATTTAGAGTCGGCAATTTATGTGCTCACTCTATTATTGCCATTAATTAATTAATTAAATTGATACAATTAATTATGCAGATTAGACAGATAGGACATTAAAATATTTACATATGTTATCTTCCAGGGCATCTCCTAGGGGTAGGGATTTAGTTTCACAGAATCCTATCATATGTTGAATATCATAAATTTGAGGTTCCAATATACAATGTGTTTTAGCATAATGTTATCTCTCCGAGCATCTCTCTAAGGGTAGGGATTGGTAATCTACAGATCCCTGGAATCATGTGCTGAAAAAATGTATCTATGGCTCATCTAATATAATAATGGTCCTTAGTCAATTCATTAGTTCAACCATCATTGTGTCATCTTATGAGCATATCTCTCTTAGGTGTTTATACATTAGGTTTAGGTAATTTACTTTTCCAAAAAATTGATGGGTTGTTGATGAAGAGAACATGTCTGTTATCAATTTAAACAATTATATTTCCATGACATATTAATATTTTATTATGCAAATAAGCATCGTCAAATGGACGATCAGTTCAATCTAACTACATGTATGATAAATGTAATATCCAATGTATTATTAAGGTACTACTACATGTACTGAAATATCCTGAATAAATTGAAACTATGTTAAATGTAATTCTACAAATGAATGAGGTAATTAAAATTACCAGTATAAATTGTAGTGATTCAACATGTGATGGCATAGTTGGTAATGAAAACTATGTTAAATTTAATTCTACAAATGAATGATGTAATTAAAATTACCAGTATAAATTGTAGTGAATCCACATGTTGTGGCATAGTTGATAAATGAAAACTATGTTAATTTTAATTCTACAAATGAATGATGTAATTAAAATTACCAGTATAAATTGTAGTGAATCCACATGTTGTTGCATAGTTGATAAATGAAAACTATGCTAATTTTAATTCTACAAATTAATGATGTAATTAAAATTACCAGTATAAATTGTAGTGAATCCACATGTTGTGGCATAGTTGATAAATGAAAACTATGTTAATTTTAATTCTACAAATGAATGATGTAATTAAAATTACCAGTATAAATTGTAGTGAATCCACATGTTGTTGCATAGTTGATAAATGAAAACTATGCTAATTTTAATTCTACAAATTAATGATGTAATTAAAATTACCAGTATAAATTGTAGTGAATCCACATTTGTGGCATAGTTGATAAATGAAAACTATGTTAATTTTAATTCTACAAATGAATGATGTAATTCAAATTACCAGTATAAATTGTAGTGAATCTACATGTGGTGCATAGTTGGAATTGAAAAAGAGTGCCAATTTGGGTGCTCAGTAAAGGTTAATGAAACTCGATGTAGCCGATGAGCAATACCGTCAATTTTGTATCCTGTGTTTGTTATCCGTAAATAATTTATATTCATTGAACAAAAAACAAAAGATAAAAAAAGATTCGCGTTAATAAATAAACTAATGATATTGTAAGTAATTAATATAATGGAACATCAAAAAGTACCAATGTATTATACAAAAAGAGATGTGCCCCCCCCCCCCGTATTATACAAAAAGAGATGTGACACCACCCCCCCCCCCCCCCCCCCCAGCAGAATTGAACTCGGATTCTCCGCGTGACAGGCGGCGGGAATAACCGTTAGACCAACGTGTTTTCAATACATACTCAGAAGTTATAACGGTATACATCCATTGAGACTGTCTGATTTATCTACTCAATAAACTATAGTGCTGAATCGAAAATTAAAATGTGATATTTAAACTACATTGTCCATTAAAGCACCATTTTATTTACGGTAATAGACACATTTAATATAAAATATCATTAAAAATAATGCGGGGTGTAATAAAGTAATGTGGTTTGGGAGGTAGGTGGATTAATGCAGAAAAGTGGAATAACCGAGGGTCATGATGAGGTAATGAAATAATGTGGTTTCTGATATATAAAGAAAAAATTGTATAGTAAATCTAAATCGTGTAACATGGTGTCAAATGTTGGATTTGACACTGTGGAGTGGTAGTTTCTACCAGAGTCCTGATAATTTTTATAAGCCCAAAAAGCCCATTTCGTGATAAGCAATCGTCATGCAATCATCATAGCGTCTTGTGCACAAGCTGAGATCTTTGGATCTGGATAAATTATAGTCTGGTAAATAAAACAGTGAATTCGCATCAACATCAGAGTTTGTGACAAGATACTGACAGACGTTTTTTGAGTCCAGTTTTGAATGTTTGAAGTTTGGTCTGTCAAGAAGATGATGTGATAGATCGGTCTAAATATTTGTGGTCGTCCATGGGAATAAGCTTATTTCGTCACGTCACAAATAAGCAACAATTGGCATTAAAACACCCAACATGGGTACATATGATAAATTAAGCAACAGTTGCTATACAAAAATGCTCAATATATAATGAAAACAATTCACAAATTAAGCAACAGTTGGTATAAAAATGGCCAACGAATGGTTAATTAATAATACCCAACTGTTGTGTAATTACAACTATGCAACTGTTGAGTAATAATGATTGCCCAACTGTTGAAATTTTAATTTCACATGATGATTTGTAAATAAACATTTCATATTTATCAGGCAAAATGCAAGAAAGTCATTGACCTTTTTTCATGTAGGTTCGATTTCAACAAATGATTGTTCGTGACCTTTTGACACTGTATGAAGCCAAAAAAGTAATCAATCATGACATAAATCGCCCGCTTAGGAGAGCTATTAATTCGGTCTGGTAAACCTATTGTTATCAAGTACTACGAGAGGATTGCCTGGTTGTATATTTAAATTCGGGGCGTGTGTAGCGGTACTAAACAACATTTATCTAAGCGGTACTTGCTAACTGCATGGGTGAGTGTCCACTATGTTGCAAATTACATCAACGCTCATGCGCTCAAACTATTCAATGGGCGTTGCAATACAGCCGGTTGGTTGCACACAAGAATTATGTCATATAGCAACCAGCTTTGATGGAAGACGAATATTTAAATTTGTTGCCGGTTTTTAGGGCACCAATTTATAGCGCTGCTAAGCGGACCTTGTAGCGTAATGAAATAACTATTATTATTTCTGGACGAACAATTTGAGATATCGTTTGTTAAAATTGTACCAAGATCAACGACCTTTGAGATATCATTTGTTAAAATTGTACCAAGATCAACGACCTTTGAGATATCATTTGTTAAAATTGTACCAAGATCAATGACCTTTTTACGTTTTACCCGACACCTCGTTAACGGAACATTGGATAAAGGCAAACTATATATTTGTTTAACTCTTGATCTCATGACCAAGTTGATGATAGGCCTATGCATTTCAGTTAAAATGACACTACTTTTATTTCTAATACGTGCCGAAAAAATGTAACCGTACACTTTCTGAACCCTTATACCATAAAGATATGGACTAAAGTCCTACTTTGCTTTTAATATACATGTATAAAAACACGAACATAGATCTGGCTCCTGTTATAGGCAACCTTGTTATGGAGGCTGGTGCGCATCGTCAGTTCTCCCTGCTACCATCCAAAGACCTTAATGTAACTCGCAGTCGAAAGTGACACACATCATTAGTTGCTCGTGTGTGTTAACAATGCTCGCGTTGCCAAAAATCTGTTCAGAAATATAAATATTGAATAAAATTTAAGAATTAGGTTCATCCGACAGAAAATGTAAAAATGTTACCGACGTATTTTTGTAACACTACTTAAACTGAAGGGAAAGGAGTGTTGCAACGCTCCTCTTTATTATTATTAATTGAACGCTATGCCATTTCTTCTCTCAAAGTATCCACATTCTCAATGTCGCAGTAATAACCTAGAGCTCAAACAGCACCCTCATATGGTCAAAATTGTTGTATTGAGGCTTGAAGACCATCCAAATAGCTGATTTTCACCATTCTCTTGTTGTTAATAAACAGACTTAAAAATTAAGCATCAATGCGTTATTATCAACATGAGTACATGCCTATACCACTTCACCATGTTCTGGGTCATTACTTTTCGCTCGTTGGTTTTATTGACATAAATCCTTACAAAGGAAATGGGCGGAGTAGTTTTTTGGAGATCTGTCAATATAAACGGCCGATAATATCAGAATCAATGACTTCAATCATGGTGGCTGGTACGGGCATGGAGTATGGAAGGGTTTCATTTTCGCTTGTAGGAACAAATTCGGAGAAAAACTTATTTTTTTAAATATCAAAAATATAATTTAAAAAGAATTACGCTCTAATGAGAAAAAAACGATTTTGAATTCAAGTTTTTGAATTTTGAATTATGAATTATACATATTATTTATGTCAATTACACGCGGCGGCGGCGGCGAATAGAGCAAGGAAATGGGGGTGGGGTGGTGAAAGTAATCGGAAATTGAATTACGGGAGGGGTATGGAAGTAAGCAGAACTTGAATTAAAAATCTTTTGAACGTATTATTTATGTCAATTACACGCGGCGGCGGCGAATAGAGCATGGAAATGGGGGGTGGGGGTGAAAGTAATCGGAACTTGAATTACGGGAGGGGTATGGAAGTAAGCAGAACTTGAATTAAAAATCTTTTGAACATATTATTTATGTCAATTACACGCGGCGGCGGCGAATAGAGCATGGAAATGGGGGTGGGGGTGAAAGTAATCGGAACTTGAATTACGGGAGGGGTATGGAAGTAAGCAGAACTTGAATTAGGGGGAGGGGTGGTGTGGAAGTAAACAGAACTTGAATTACGGTGGGGGAGGGGTGGAAGTAAGCAGAACTTTAATTACGGGGGAGGGTGGAATTCAAAATTCAAAAACTTGAATTCAAAATCTTGGTTTTTTTCTCATTAGAGCGTAATTCTTTTAAAATTATATTTTTGATATTTAAAAAAAAAAGGTTTTTCTCCGAATTTTGTTCCTACAAGCGAAAATGAAACCCTTATATTTCTGCCATTTCGATAAAAAAACATGTTAAACTTTAAATCGTTTAAAACAATCATCGTCGAGAAGGGACAATGTCGCAGGATCTTGTATTAAAAGACAGTGGGGTGGAGAAAATGAGCTTTTATACACAGCTCTATGAAGAAAAATAAGAAAAAAAAAAAGAAAAAAAAAGACAAATTATATATAATTATAGTCCTCCAATTAGTCCTACTTTGCTGAATGTCAAATTGACTGGAATTTATTTATATTTCATGTCACATCACACCCATCTCGATCCTAAAAACCACCATTCCCGCCGGAATACACGTCATCACCCCGCCTACCCCACCTCATGCACGTCACTTCCTTAACACTTTCCACGCGGCAGTTGTCTGCAGACGACATTCCAAAAGTTCACAAAATGTTTAAAAAAACCATATTGTATTGACTTTCAATACCCTATTTAGAATCACTATGAGAAACGCATTGAAAGAATTTTAGTTGAAATAAGTACAAACATACCTAGTCTTGGTTCTGTTATCCTTGAGGTATACTCTGAAAATTGGGAAAGGTTTCTGAAAAATCTGTTTTGTATAATGTCATAACTAATTGCCGCGTGGAAAGTGTTAAACCTCAACCCATTTTGGGTGGTTTTCTCTGTTTTTAATCTCACTAGTCTTCGGAAAAATATTGCCTGTCTGTATCTCCAATCCATGCCTATACCACTTCACCATGTTCTGGGTCATTCGGTGTATTTACTTTTCGCTCGTTGGTTTTATTGACATAAATCCTTACAAAGGAAATGGGCGGAGTAGTTTTTTGGAGATCTGTCAATATAAACGGCCGATAATATCAGAATCAATGACTTCAATCATGGTGGCTGGTACGGGCATGTATAAACCAATTAAAAATAAAAATTGTCGGTTGCATCCCACCAAATACCACTGACATTTGATTGTTAGAACACTGTTAGCATGACAATACGAAGAATCCCCGCAAAGCTCCTAACAACAACAGAGAAGATAGTTGTTTTAATTCAGTCTCTGTACAAACAAATGTTTTAGACGTTCTGTGTACAATATTCTGGTCACTCAGGTTCCCCAATTACTTTTTTAATTGGACCAACATTAGGCTCGCCACTCCACAGTGCACTGATGAAGCGAGGTTGATCTCATTTAAAATGGAAAATCCTTCACTACATTTATCCCAACAAAGTACTTTTATGTTTCTTTTTCAAATGTAATAGAATAAAGCAGCTATGGTCTTACGCTAGTCCAGTCATTTCGCGTATATTGTCTACAGGTTTTGTAATACCCATTGACAACAACATTTACGACCATATTGGTCCAATAACTCTCAAGCTATACCAATGAATGGCTATCTTTGAGCAGATACAGTACGGTCTGTGCATGTTATTAAATATGCGATGGATAAATGTAAGGCTGGTCACTGGGCTGGTGGTCAGGAGGATGTATTCTATACATTTAATAATTACATGTGTCATTGAATAAACAAAACCACAAAAATTACAAAAACAACTTTTAAAGAAATAAGTACTTTCGCTGAAATAAGTATAAACGATGCATGGGAGCACACTTCTATAGTGTCACATAAGATTTAATTTTCAAACCATAAAGTACACAAGGTTTGACCCCTCAAGTTACTTAGGTCATCCGAGAGATTAATTTCCTGATCCCCAGTTGGGTCTAGATTTTAACCCATAAGGTATGTGCGTCAAGTTACAATAATATGAGCACATTTGCAAATGTTAAAATCTGACCAAATTTTCCGGAAAGGTAAGGTCAGACTCAACGTTGGGATTTTATTTCTAAAAATCCGTGCAACAATTTCACAAATTATTTATTCTGTTCGAGAGGCTATAATCATTATAGCTTTTAAAAGTTGGTTAAAATTGGTTGTGGAAAACATATTTTATACTCATTAAGTGTAGGCCTACATTTTACAAACTGAACAAGATTTGCGACATTCATGATTTGTGATATTTCTCTTAAACAGCTGTAATAAGCTCCACGGAATTTCGCTATTGAATAACCAACCAGCTAGATTGTCTAGATTACGCCATTTTGCAGAAAATGCATGCATTTTTAGCACCGTGTTAAACTGGTATTTTTTTAAAAGACCATTGCTTTGATTAAACTTCTTACCCGTCCGCCACGATGGTTTCGTATCACTGCTTCCGGATTATTCAAATGGAACTTGTCTGTGAAGATTAGAAAGATTACTTTAGGTCACAACGTCCACTACTGGAACACCCAGTATTATTTGACAATGGACAAAGTTTGACTTTTGGAATTAGGCTTGACTATTTAATCAACGATATTTACTAGAGACTAGTGTGACGCCCGTCCTTCGGACGGCCTCCCGCTAGAACGTATAGGGCCTACCATCTAAATGAAACAACTCATAACATGCAAAAGTAAGAACACATTTATGAGTAAAAATATATATATATAATGCATAGGCTTATTTTCTAACCTGAAATGAATTCTTACCGCCATTGTCCTAAGCTATATCCTATGGTTTAAGTTAAAGTAGCCACACTATTTCATTTAAATATCGTAAATAATCAGGACACTGGTGGAAACTACCACTTACAGTGTCAAATCCAACATTTGACACCATGTTACACGATTTAGATTCACTATACAATTTTTTCTTCTTATCAGAAACTACATTATTTCATTACCTCATGACCCTCAGTTATTCCACTTTTCTTCATTAACCCACCTACCTCCCAAACCACATTACTTCATTACACCCACCCGGCTTAGAGAGCGTGTGTGGTCTAGCGGATATATCGCAGGTCTCACGATACAAAGGTTGTGAGTTCGAGCCCCGCTACGGCCAACATGTTTGTATCCTTAGGCAAGGTACTTAGTCTCAATTGCCTCGTGGTTCAGAAGTCACGTAGAAATGGTGGTCTCGTGCATCAGAAGAGCAAAAATCCGACGTTAAAGGTCACAGACTCCTTCGTAAAGAGTAGGGGATCATCCCGGTCTGTGTACACAAAAACTCATGTCCCTAGGTTTCAGGGGCACTGTACCGTTAATGCCCGAGGTAGGGCGCTGTGTACAGTATAACAGTATGTAGTATGTAGTATCTAAACCCCAGTCCCTAATCATAACTATCTCCCGTAGCACAGCATATTTCTCCATTATTCGTAAGCCCATGGTCTATTTTCGCGGCGCACTACGACGCGTTATTTGTGACGTGCACCGATTGCATGGTTGCAGTACGCATAGAGATAAACAAACACAGTCCGTAGAATAGTCTGAAAAAGCCTTGGAATTGGTCTGTTTTTTTCTCATATCTCGGTCAATTCTGTACGGTTTTCGGACATTTATAGCTTTAATAGGCCTATAACCCGTCTCAGGTCATCATCTATAATATTATCAGTGCAACGTTCACGGCTTCCACCGAGCTGTTGACCAATTTCCTGCTTCCAATCGCGTTCTTATCACACGCACACACACCAACGCTGCGTTATATGCACAACGCATTCGCCGGCGACTTTGTGCAGGGCACGCTATTAAACGCAAGCCCCGCCCGAAACTATATACATTTGTGACAAATGATTTGTCTCATCTTATACATTGTGTATCGGCCAAAATACAATGTCTGTTGACATCCAAATCCACACCCACTATTATATATAAGAATGATGAATAATGATGGAATAACAAATGTCATATTTGTTTTTTTACCTCCTTCTATTAGCGGGCAAGATATGCTGATGATGTCGCCGTCACACATTATCGACTGAAACGGGAATGGAAATATGTTCACATCTACTGTACCAAATCCTTCAAACATGCTGTGTGCTTAAAATACATTATAATAAAGAACAAAATGTTAGTTAAAACAGCAGAGTTCACTAGGCCAAAGAAATTAAATACTTTGTCTCAGCACTTTTGGCTAAAAAGCTATGGCTGTGCTTCTTTTTCTTTTACAAAAAAGAGTAAAAAACAACAACAACAAAATGGCTGTCGCGCGTAGGGCTACGCGCGAACCTCAAAGCAATGCATGCGGGTCGCTGAGACAAAGTATTGAATTTGTTTGGCCTTACCCAAACTTTGTGAAAAGCCTATAGATAAATCTGAAAAGCAAAGTAAGTAATGGGTATGGCAAGCCAATCTCCGTCAAACACCGGGTTTTTCAGCGATTCCACGATTTTCGATCGATATTCCAGGTTTTTTAATCGAAAATCTTGGATTAAAGCCAACAACCTGATTTCTTGACCGATATTGGAAGTGTATCGCTGATAATCAAACAAATTGATCGCAATTCCAAGTTTTTCAATCGGAAACCAGGATTTTTTATTCATTGTACATTTGGTATTTGGGCGAAAAACCACGTTTCTGAGTCGATATTCTTAGGAATTTCACTTTATTACAAATAGAAATTGAAAATCTTAGAAGAGTTTCGATAAACTAGGTTTAGTCTCAATCAAAATTTTGGGATTATCGCTTAAAAATATTGGAATATAAATTAACAAATCTAACAAAAAAACTAAATATAGTTCTGGTCAAAGACCAAGACACTCTGATTTTTTATTGTGCCGTGATCATCTTGTCTTATCAAAAGACAAGTCCGACCAAAATTGAAGCATGTCTTAAATTGGAACCCTGTATAGGAAGATGACCAATATTGTTCGACCCCTTCTTGAACTTTGACCCGATGTCATGGTTGAAATGTGCTCTTGTCTCATCAAACGTGACATCAGATGCAAAAAGTCCGCTGGGAGCATGTCTTACATTTTACCCCTGTAGTTACCCATAGTGACCCCTTCCTGACCTTTGACCCGAGGTCATGATTAATTTTTGCTCTTGTCATATCAAACGACATAAGATTCAACAAGTCTAGTCCAAATCGGAGCATGTCTTAAATTTACACTCGCTTGGTACTATCAGAGACCCCTAGTATTGTATCAAATAAATTAATTCAAAAGTGGAAAATGCCGTGATTATATATAATTTATTGTACACATTTTCGGCCATCGGCATTCATCGGGTACGGCTGATTGAATAGTTTTGTTTGTTTACATTCTGTACCCAAATTCGTAAGAAGCCGAACGCCAAACAAACGTGTGCGCTTGGACAAAAAACGCGGGCAAAAAACACGTGCGGAGAAATAACCGGGGAAACACGTACGCGCAATTAAGAGCAGGTGATGGCGAACGGCTACACACGAAATGCATTATATTGAAGCTGATATTAATGCCGTTTGGGTGCACACATGGGTTGAATGATGTCGTTCCGCCGTGTTTTTGTTGTTGTAAAAGCCGTATGCATTATTTTCTTCTTGGACAATTTGGTCGTGGATGTCCAAAAGTGTTGGATATATTTGTGTACAGCTTAGAAGACAGTATTATATGTCCCCCTGAATTTGACCAAACATTATCGGCCATCAATATTCATAAATGGGGTCGGACGTAATAATAATAAAAAGTATTTATATAGCGCCTTTTCCAAATGAATGAATGAATGAAAACGTGATTTATTAAACGCATTTCCAAAAACACGATGTATTAAATGCGCTGTACAGGAATTATATAATATAAAAGCATAATAAAAAATACCAATCAAAGTACAATGTACATTAAAGATAGGTTAAAAAATAATTAAATATACAATGTAATAATATACAGATTCAATTTAAGCATTAAAAAGCATGGATTAAAAAACACACACCTTTTTTTATAAAAGGGTGCATTTGCATCCGAAATTGACCAACAAATTACACCTTCGGAAATAGATGAGTTTTAAGCATCTTTTTAAAAGATTTGACACTGCATGCGCTGCGTATGGAGAGTGGGAGATCATTCCACAGCCTTGGACCGATATATGAGAAAGCGGTTTCAGTCTTAGTATGTTTGTTGAAAGGTACAACAAGGCGGAAAGTGTCGTTGGAAGATCTCAAACCAGCTCTTGGACAGACATACGGCATCAAAATCTTAGATAAATAGGTAGGCCCCAGATTATGTGCACCATTGTACACATGCAGCAAGATCTTGAAGTCAATTCTCTGCTGGATAGGCAACCAATGAAGCTTCCGCAAGAGTGGTTCAGCACTTGTGCGTCTATTTTTACAAAAGACTAGACGCGCAGCACGATTTTGAAGTTTTTGCAGGCGCTGAACATTAAATTTAGAAATGCCACCTAAAAGAGAGTTGCCATAATCCATCCGAGAGAGGACTAAAGACCTCACCGCATGTGCACAAGTATCGTGATCAATAAAACGACGGATACGACGAATGTTCCGCAGGTGAAAATTAACCGTACGACATATGGAACTGACCTGCAGATCCATTTTGAGAAAGGTGTCAAATGTAACTCCTAAATTTCTGATGGAGGGGGAAGGGTCAATCACAGATTCACCGATCTTCAAGTTAACCTCAGACAACAAATCTGCCTGTCGAGGCGAGGAAATGAGGATAAACTCAGTTTTAGTGTCATTCAGCTTGAGCTTGTTTGCCAACATCCATTTCCCCACCTCGGCAAATGGCACAAAGCGCTGTAATTTCGCTGCTGGTGAATCATCAGAATCAGGTCGCATCAACTAGGGTGCTGCCAATTTCTAGCGCAAACCTATCCGCACTTAGATTGTAACATCCACCATTTTTCGATGCAGCTCCCCAAATACCATTGGGTCAAGGAAGTTTTTGATAACCGAAACAACTGATCACCGATTTTAAATCGGTGATCAGTACGCACACGGAGCACATTTTTTGACAAAGGATTGAACCCAAACACGGTTTCCTAAAGTAAACAATTTATGGAGGCCCTTACAATTCTGCAGAGACGGTACTTTCTGAGAAATTCCAGTTGTACGACCAATCTAGATCATAAAAGTTGGACAAATTGTACGTCCGATCTCCAAAGTTCATTCATATCAGTAAATTTTTGTCGATTTCAATTGATATTGTCCAGCAAGTATCCGGGGGGGGGGGGTACTCACGTATGTAAGGCATGCGGGGACGTGCCGCTCCAGTGGGTCGTTTTTTCATGAGACATCCTTAGCCATGGGTAGGCTTTTCAACTGAAAAATCCATAGACATGGGTCCTGTTTGTCTATTTTCGCGAAAATTTGCCAAAATTAGGTCTATTTTCGCGAAAAATTGGTCAAAATGGGTACCGATTTTTTCCAAAATCACCCTTAGAAATGGGTAGGGGTTTTGAATCTCCAGCGGCACACCCCCGACCAAACCAAATCCGAGTACCCCCCTCCCCCACCCCCCGGGGCAAGTATAATGGCTAATTGATTCAGATTGTATACAATAGCATTCATTGTGATTCAAAAGTGTCCCTTTGAAGAACATTTTAATGTTTTTATCAGTGTAAAACACAATGTGTAATTTTTATACTTTTGCGCTAGCCTTAAACTCAATTCTGACGTTCGTTTATTGAAAAAATCCAGTGGAAGATTTGAGAAAGATAAATTGCATGATTTGGCAGAATTTGACAATGATAAAAACATATTTGTTCAATATATTTTGAAGAAAAAAAAGAGTAAATTACACATGTCTAGTTGGTTTACACTTCGGGGAAGCTATAAACAAATCAAAAGCTATTTTCGGAATTGCCCTATTGCAGTTTTATTGTTTTAATTCAAATGTCATATGTCAGAGGGGAAATGCATCTATATAGGATTAATCGGAATTCAAATGTTACTGATTAAACTATGTAATTTGTGACAAAATAAAAGAGGAGAAAAAAAGCAAAGCGACCACAATAAGATTCGAACTCACAACCCGCCGATTGACGGTGCTGTGATATGAGCAGTTACACCATTGAGTAAGTTGATAAAATACGTGGCGAAGAATTTATAAATACCTAATATTTAGCACATCTCTAAATATCCGGAGTAAAAACCGGGATACCTTTCCCAACTGTAAATAGGCCTATTTGTATAAGTACACATTTTACTTTGAACCATATCTCGGTAAATAATCCAAGTAGAGATTTGGAAATGGCTCCAATTTAAAGATGAGGATAAAATCATTTGATGTCGACTTGTGTGGAATAAAAACCAAAATACGAACTACATGACCGTCACAGTGGCCTGATCGTGTTTTAAATTTCATGCAAAAGGGATTGAAGCATTTTAACAAGTCAAGAGCGATTTTGAGCCGCCATGATTTAAAAACCGAACTATCATATTATGCGTACGGTCAAAGAAAATATGTTGACCGATTTTGACGATCCTAGGTCATTTCACTCAATTGTAAATGCGTTTTAAGTGAAAATCACGTTTTGGCCCTTAGTTCATACGCACTGAAGGCATTATTATTCGAATAAATTAAGCCCGCCCCAAACTATACATAGGGGAGGATGGGGCAACTGGTCCGGTTAAGCATATTTCATGATATAAAAGCTTAAAGCTCGTGTAAATATTTATGGAATTGCTATGAAAATATCACCCATGTAACTGTTTACATATAACATATAATCAATGTTTAAAAATAGCCAAACAAAAGGCCAATTACCCTAAAAACTGTACTTAGCACGGACCAGTTACCCCATCATTGGGGCAACTGGTCCTATATGTTCCAACGGTTAGAATACACAGAAATCATTGATTGACAACACGGTAACTAGGCAGTATTTTCTTTACAAACTCATTTCCATATTATTTAACGTGTAAAAAGGATACAGGTCTCATGAAACCCATGTTTTATACAGTTTTCGTGGTTAACGTGTAAAAAGCAGTAATACTAATGGTGTACAAAGCAAGCGCAATTTTCGACTGCACGTTTATTAGATAAAACGGTATGAACCTAGTTAAATGGTTACATGGTTGTGATATTCAGACGCCCCATACATTTGTCTATATATACCCCTTTCTTTAATGATTTTATTTACTTCATATAATCATCATTTAGTAACTTATAACAAACCATCTTGATATTTAGCCAGCTTTTCATGTTACAGGGGAAGTTAGTCAATATGACAATGATGACCCAACGGTTAATATACACAAAAAATAGTGGATAAAATACATAAATCATGATATTTCGTCATAGCAAATACCTTTACAGACACCATTCAAAATATAATAAAGATATAATTCATAATACCGAGGTGTTAAACCATTCTAAAGCAATCATATTGTAATCCTACAATATCAGAAATAGTAATATTAGACCCGAAATGCCCCAAAATGTCTAAGAACTAGAAAGAATGTGAATTATTTCATATTCTATTCACATTTCAATACCGAGTCATGTTTTATTGACCACTAACAACTAATTTTCAAAATGAATTTTACAATTTTGATTAAGTTTTTGCAGGCGGACCAGTTGCCCCATACCCCTTCGGACCACTTGCCCCAACAAATGACGTAGCACTTTGTCGAGATGAAACATTATTCAAACACGCCTGTGACGTAATACATTTTACGCCAAAATGTTTTAAAACATACCACCATTTGTCATAATAATCAATAACTCCGATACATTTCAGAAAAAAGGCAAAACTGCATTTTTGTTTTTAGCCATTACACAGATTTCTGTAGCCAGCGAGTATCTTTGAATTCGCAAATATTACGGCGTTCGGGTCCTACAAGTAGACGAGTGTCTTTAGATAAAATAAGAAATGGTGTACTTTGTCATTTGCAAATTCATAAACTAATAACTCTACCAAATGAATACCCGTGATAATGATTTAAGTTGAAGCATTCTTTAAATGATAATATTGATCGGAAATTCAAACTATCAATGTCCCAAGTTAGCAATATGCGCCATTTTACGGTCATTTTAACCACAACCTATGGTTTTAATCATATTTCGGAAAGTCCCTAAGCACACTACAATATAGCACCCACCAAATGCAATATGCAACTAGCATCTTAAGACGACTGTACTGCATGTGTAAATTTACTTTTGCATATCTGTCAACCATATAAAGTACATTAAACATGATCTAAACCCATCTTCATATATCGCCCATACTATCTGTGAATTTTCAATCAGTCACTCAAGGAGTTGGCTTCAAAGATCTGGAGAAAATCACATGTGTAAATACCCTAAAGTTCCAAATGTTTTGGATTGTAGGTAAGGATATATATCAAGTATCAACGAAAGTCGTACTGTTCAAAAGAAAGCAGTATGCCCATACAATTACAAAATCCTTCATTTCGGACCACTTGCCCCACGGTCCAGTTGCCCCATATTCTCCTAATTGTCTAATAATATATAGGGGAATATGGGGCAACTGGTCCTATGGGTAGCTGAAGAATAGTGCTACCTCGCTAGTAACTGAGGCGTAACCCAAAATTGCGGGGTAAGCTACGAGGCTAGTAACCGGCGGGTAATTTACGCTAAATGTTATACCTGACCGGACCCAAGAGTAAGTTGGGGCATAACGTTTTATGCCACAAGTCGATTCTAGCAGTAGCGTAAATTTATTGTGAACATTGGAGGGGATGATTCGCTGATGCTGAAGGACCAATTGCGCTTGCATGCCCAGGGGGTGTCTATTTGAAGTGGAATGTAACCCCTCATAAGCTGAAAGATTTTTATATTTTTGAAAATCCATTCATGCAATTTGGTGATTTTTTTAGTCAAAATTTAGATCAATTCCTTTTGCCCATTCAAACACTAATCTCACCGACTTTAGGTCATATTTTGACCAAAATGTACTAATTGTCCAAGGATCTTAAATAATGACTAAATACATAAACTTATTATTGTTTTTATTAATTAAAAACTGATAAACCAAGTTTCATCATTATTGTGAGTGGAAGGGTAGAACTAGATGAACGAAATTTAAAAAAAAGGATATCGTGCCGTGCGTGGTCTGGGAATCGAACCGGGGTTCCGCGGTTTATAACAAGCGAAGGACAAGGTGTCCACGCCACGGAAGTATTTGTGTTAAGAGATGTGTTATAATTGTATATAATTGTTTCCATCGGGTGCTTGTGTTTGTCATTAAAATTGTGCTTTTTGGTGCAATGTTTGTATGTGCCCCTCGCCCAAAATATGTTTGTAATGTCATGATAGTCCTTATTTTTGAAAAAGCGGTAAACAAACTTCGAATTATTTTGGCCATAAAATGGCATCATTTTTTTCCGGATCGCAGGCCGACTCCACGTGATTCTTGATTTACACTCACCTATGACCTAGCGAGTGACGACACGTTTTTAATATTACGGAGGACCATTCACGCCAGAATTGTACAGTAAACTATAGGTTAACACTTAGCATATGCGCCAATTAATTTTGTAAGGGGACGATGCTGATTAATGTGGATATTTACCTCGCTAGTTGCTATTCTGGTGTTACTCGCCAATTATGCTCTAAGAATTACATCGTTAGCATGGTTAGTAAGTTATGCTACAGTTAGAGCATAACTACTAGGGAGGTAGCTTACCTCCCTATTAAGTTACCCGTCATTGGTGCACTCGGCCGAATTTTTGTTGTTGAAACTTGACATGTATCCTTACCTTCTACATTCCAAAAACTTTGCAACTTTAGGGTATTTGCACATGTGATATTCTCCAGATCTTTGAAGCCACCTCCTTGAGTGACTGATTGAAAATCCACTGATAGATGGGCGATTTATGAAGTTGGGTTTAGATCATGTTTAATGTACTTTATATGATTGATAGAATGCAACAGTACATGCAGTACATTCATCTTAAGATGATAAGTGCATAACTTGGGATATTGGTGGTTAAATCGTTATCACGGTTATTCATTTGGTAGAGTTATTAGTTTATGAATTTGCAAATAACAAAGTATACCATTTCTTATTTTATCTAAAGACACTCGTCTTCTTGTAGGACCCGAACGCCGTAATAATTGCGATTTCAAATATACTCGCTGGCTACAGAAACTGTGTAATGGCTAAAAGCAAAAATGCAGTTTTGCCCTTCTTTTCTGAAATGTTTTGGAGTTACTGATTATTATGACAAATATGGTGGTATGTTTTATAATGTTTATGCGTAACATTTATCACGACACAGGCGTGCTTGAATAATGTTTCATCTCGACAAAGTGCTTAGTCATTTGTTGGGGCAAGTGGTCCAAAGGGGGTATGGGGCAACTAGTCCGCCTGCAAAAACTTAATCCAAATTGTAAAATTCATTTTGAAAATTAGTTGTTCATATAGTCTCAATAAAATATGACTCGGTATTGAAATGTGAATAAAATATAAAATAATTCACATGCTTTCTAGTTCTTAGAAATTTTGTGGCATTTTGGGTTTAATACCACTATTTCTGCTTTTAAATGATTACAATATGACATGAAATTGCTTTAGAATGGTTTCAAATCCTCGGTATTATGGATTACATATCTTTATTATTATAAGGATTTATTAGCGCATTTCCAAAGACCAATGCGCTGTACAATATGTATACATTAGATAAAAATATGTTGAACAAAAACCAGCAGTAAAATAAGAATTATACATACATATTACATGATAAAATACACAAAAAGCAGCACTGAGAGAAACACACAGCCCGACCCCACACCCCCTCAAACACACCCACGCAAACTCACCCCACACCACATACACACTACCCCCTCTCCCTCCCCCAAAAGATATTGCACATAAAACATGGTACATTTATGTGATCACCTGACTGACACCATACATACCCCACACCCCCCCACCCACCCCCACCCACCCCCCTACCCCCACCATACACACTACCCCCTCCCTCCCCAAAATATATTGCACATAAAACATGGTAAATGATGAATATATGAAGTAAATATAATCATTAAAGAAAGGGGTATAGACAAATGTATGGGGCATCTGAATATCACAACCATGTAACCATTTAACTAGGTTCATAACCGTTTCATCTAAAAAATATTGCAGGCGAAAATTTCGCTTGCTTTGTACATGTACACCATAATACTGCTAGTTACACGTTAACCACGAAAACTGTATAAAACATGGGTTTCATGAGACATGTATCCTGTTTACATGTTAAATAATATGGAAATGTGTTTGTAAAGAAAATACTGCCTAGTTTCCGTGTTGTCATTCACTGATTTCAGTGTATTCTTACCGTTGGAACATCTGACCAGTTGCCCCAATGATGGGGTAACTGGTCTACGTCAAGTAAAGTTTTCAGTTAGTGGTAATTGGCCTTTTCTTTAGATATTTATTAACATTGATTATATGTTATATGTAAACAGTTACATGGGTGATATTTTCATAGCAATTCCATAAATATTTACACGAGCTTTAATCTTTTATATCATGGAATATGCTTGACCGGACCAGTTGCCCCATCCTCCCCTAGTAAGACACCCTTAACCACACCCACTTTATAAGAATGATAGCCACGATTAGAAACTCGGTTTTCATCTTTTAACATTTCAAAATGAATAGAGCGCCAGTAATATCAGAATGTATTTGTGCAAATTTTAGATAAAATTAAATTTTCATTTATTTATCTCTAATTAACATTGATTTATTGAAATGACTAAAAAAGGTGTGCAATGACAACATCCAAGGATGGGACATTTAAAAGGCAAAAGAAACAAACACAATAACATGGGGACCGACGTTTCAGGATGATAAAACAATTACTTTAACTAGGTATAGGACGAGTTAAAAACACAACTGTCTCTGACCAGCATAGACTATTACAGCTTGTTTGAAAGAAACTTGTGTATTCTCATAATATCTTGTCTACACAATATAATATTGTGTGTCTTTCTGTTGTAACTGTTATTAGTTATGGGTGTTCAAATCATTAATTATTATATTCCTTAATTCAATTGAACGGGTAAAAGAAGTTTGTCACACTTGAGTGACCCCGTGCATTGTTTTATTTGACAAGTGTTTAGCGACTTCTAAATGAAGTGGTATTTGGTGAATCACCAGATTTCATTTTCACGTTGTATAATGGATTTCGTGAGATTAAACACTAAGGGACTATTATCATTTTCAGCAAGTTTGTAGGAAATTGCATTCCCAATATGAAAAAGAATGCGCCACTGCTAATTACCCATGACCACGTATTTACCTGTTTAAATGTCCCTCAAGTTTAGCCTCAGACCTAACTAGCTCATTATAGAAACAAAGATTGGGGTCGCTCATACGTGACGATCCATTTTTACTCTTCAAATTGAATCAACATGAAGAAGTATTTTAATACCATTAAAACCAAACCAAACCATTAAAATGGTTTGAACAACAATATGATACAACAGCAGTTTAAAATAGAAAGGAACCAAAGCTATTAGCAGACAAGCGATTAAGAGAATGTATTAGTTTCTTTCAAACAAGCTGTTTAAAACACGTTTTTTTGCACTTTGCCAAAAAGGTGAAATCACCATGTCTTACACAATGGAGTGTAACTTCAAGGTAATAAGTCCGATATTCATGATCTAAAATTCTAATAAAAGGGTAGAGTATAGCAAATATGATAAAAAAAACACGGATCTAATCTCATTGATTTTGATGATGAAAAAATTATTGAACTTTGGGCATCGATGAGTACTAATCATTTTGGGACAGCCTGTACAGACCTATATGTGTGGTGGCATGGTAAAAACCCTTCACAAACCTGGAAAGGAGAGACAAACATGTTTTCTACCCCCTCTTTTTTCGTTTAAATTTTTTTTTAAAGTCTTTTCTTCACTACCCAATTTTACAAGTTGTCATTGTTTACTTCTTATACATGGAAATAATATGCATACGACGGGTATTAAACAAATTATAAATATTTTTAAACAGGTTCGCCGTCGTGGATAGAAACTTCTTATGTTGTTCATGTTCAAAGTATGATACTGTTCAAAGTATGATTCATTCATTCCAATTTGCCTTTTATATTATTGCCTTCAAGACTCAAACTAACCAAACTAACAAAGTGATTTACGACTAGTTTAGACAAAATGATCATATCTTTGACATTATTCTACTGATTAACAAATGAAATGTGAAAAATTCAAAGATTTCCAGAAAGATTACAATCAATTGTTTTATAAATTATAGAAGCCTATACGTCAGTAACAGTGGAATGTTGCCAGGGACACCCCGTAGCATGACATTGACTTACAACTATAATACACATTAAATGTATATCTACCTGCAATTCCAACCATTGTAATATTGATGTCAGTATGCAGACGTAACGGCCAAGGTGTTATAGATAAGTTGAACGGAGGCCCTTTAACAAAATAAAAATGAGAATTATGATGTTAGTAATAAATACTTCATGAATGAAAAAACCCACCAAAAACAAAACTACTACAGGTTGATTTAGGGGTTCAATAAGGTTTCAGAGTTGTTTATCTTGAATCGACAACGGTAAGACCCGTCTTACCGTTGTCGATTCAAGATAAACAACGACGAAGACCATGTTGAATCCCGTTCAACAACGACCAAACATATTTACATCATTCATGTGAATAGCGTTTTGGATAATTGATGAAATTAAGTAAAAAACTTGTTTTAATAGGCTTAATTTGACATAAAAAAATAGCTGCTCTTTAAAAAATGGGAAAAAATATTTACGTTTTATTATAATTAGGCCCTTATTTGACATCGTCCGTTACCTGTAAATGAACTTCTGAATGGGCTTGGTTACAAAAGGTAAACATTAGAGAAGACAAATTATTTCGCAAGTAATTGTGAAATTTAAAATATTTTACATTACATTTACATTTTATTCACACACCACCTTTAACATTCAGAGAAATATTAAATCAAGAATGCGTTTAATTGACATAACACATTTTGACACATGTTGATAGACTTTCTGTATCAAACCAAAGCACACCCCTCCATTTTAAAAGAATTGCCCTAGCCCAAACTGTCGGCTTTACCAATTGATCTAAACGGGACTGCTATGTCAGATACTGTTTTATAACTACATGTATGATTGATGGGTCGGTATAAATGGACGGCCCTCTATCTTATTGGAAATAAATTAATTTAATAGCCATTCAATTATAATCCTGTGAGACCAGGATTATAGTGGTTTGCATAGTTACTTTCATTTTGTTGCTTAACTTGATCTACCAACCTAATATGCATCATCATAATTCTTCCTTAAATCATGATGAAGGAAACGTTTAAGATTACTGTGTGAAACATTTAAAATAAGCCAATGAATACATTTTGCTGTAGTTAATTTGTAGTATAAATGTGTTTTAGCTTATAAAAAGGTTGGACTATTAAGATCATTACTTTTTACAATCAAATTAATTATGTGCTTGTTTTTTAAAAAATAAAAATAAAGCTTGTATAATTGAGTAACAATTTTACATTCAAGTTTGCATTAATTTCTATATCACTAGGATTTCAAAAGAAATTGCAAAGGGTGTACTTGAGAATCGAACCACCAACCTCGTGATACTGAAGTTGACGCTTTACCAATTGAGCAATTCGTCTGTCCATGAGATAGTAATACAACTTTATAGTATTGAATATCGAATACACTAAACTCATTCGTGCTAATTTCTCTAGATCAAAAGAGGGCGCTCATACCTTTTTATCTATTTTCAGCTTATTAACTATTAGTCAATGAGGGCTTATAGATGAAGTTTAACGGTATTATATTCAGAAAGCATCCACTGTTTTCTATTGTCAGTATTTAAATTGGGCTGTTATCTAATCATGTAATACGGAGAGTACAAAAAGGGGGAGGGGGAGGGGGGGGGGGGGGGGGCATGGCCTGCTTCCCCCCCCTCCCACTCCCTGGATACGCCGCCCACTGGGCACAGACGTGACTGTGAGCGATGTTTACATTAGTTTAGCGAACCATGACCTGTCTGGCTTTCGCTCGGATGGTCGGTCACAATATGTTATGAAAATAGGGGTGTGCTAACTGGTGAGGAAAATTGCAGACGACGCTGGTCACGCGAAACAAATTTTGAATTCGTATTGGCATATCACGTAATCACGAATGGTAATCTTATCATTTTGAAAAGTTCATCATAGGTTAGAAGATTTTTTTTCCAATCCAAAACCGTGTGGAGTTATCTAACCAACTCCATTGTAAATGCTATTTTTTAAATTATTTTCATCGTTAACCGGGTGATGGCTGTTAAAAATATTTCAAAATGGTGCACTCCCGTTGCCATATTGGGTCGTCCGAGACGTGTGGCCAGCGTCGTCTGGAAATATGGTAAGAGTTAAAATCTTTACCTCTCAAAGTTTCCCTAAATCGTGTCATAGCGGATCATAGACACTGCAAGAAAATCAGTGTCTACGATTGACTGTTTTCTTCCCTTTTGTTATTCTTTTTTTCCTTCTTTTTATTAATTCTTTATTCAATGACACATTCTATCTAATATACAATAATATCACTAATTACAAAATGAAGGTAATAATACTTTAACAATTAAGATTTAGGCATTTTCAATGCAAATTCTGAAGCAGCATTCTGAAGCAGCAATTTTGGCATTTTCTCATTTAGTCCAAGGTTTAAGTATACATGTACACTATGTACACGTCATATAACTATAATTCAAATTAGTTTTTGATATCTTGTATATCGTTCGTTAAAGGCCTATTACTTCCTGAAGCAAGGGAAACTGTGTGTGTATGTGTGGTTGGCGTCCCTTGACTATGGTTACCAGAGCATGAGCCAATCAGCTGTCGAGTTGCTAGGCCCGCGATTTTGTCCTTTGTTTGTATGCTGAGGCTGTGGCCCAGCATCATCTTGCATTGCTCTCAGCCATTATCTAGTTGGCTCTCTTCACGAGAGGTTCTCAAATTTAAAACCACTCCCACCCACCCGATGCAATTTGTTTATACGCTCTTTTACGTCTTACGGTATTGGTCCTTGGGTGGATGATTAGCGAATAGTATGTAGTGCAATTTGCGGTAATGCATTGTATCTCCATTTTCATAAATTAAAGGTCAGACAAATTGAATTTCAGGTACATCATATTTCTGTGAATTAGGTCAGCGAATTGATTTAACTCAATGAGGGCCTCTCTAGGGGTAAGGGGTCGTATGGTTGTTTCACTAGACCCACAATTAATTTGTTGTTCAGAATTCATATGGTTGTAGGCAGTTCACTACAATATGTATAGACCCTGAAACACCAGTAACATTGGCAAGCGATCAAGGTTTACTGGAAGTTATATCTATAGGAATACATTCAACTAATTTGGTCATCTTTCTGAGTATCCCTCTAAAGGGTGGGGTTTATGTAATTCACTTTATCCATAGTTAAATTGGTGATTTCCTAATGTGTGTCTTAATTTGTTTTACTGAATGATAGGAATAAAATCAGCTAATTTATTCATCTTTCTGAGTATCCCTCTAAAGGATGGGGTTTAGGCAGTTCACTTTATCCATAGTTAAATTGGTGATTTCCTAATTGTCTGACAGATCAATGTCATAAGGTTTTAGGATTTGAAAGGAAGGCGTCTAGTCTATCCAATAATGATGATAATAGTTTCCCTTACACTTGTATCAAAAATTATTGAATTAAGCATCTTGACTTGTATTAAAATTGTAATTAAGATTGCCAGTATCAAATGTATCAATGTTTGGTAATTAATGCAATGTTACAAGTTGAATAAACCACTTGTGAATGAGCCATCGAGCCATATACCATACCTGAGTGTTTTGTTTTTCTATGCTATAAGGAAGTAATACTATATATTATACGAGAATATAGGCTACGCCAATTAGCTCAACGAACCACCATTCAAACAATGTCAATGGATTTACTCTATACAGAACCATTAATATAAAAATAGACATATTAAACAGTAAAGTTAAAGGATTTAACCTATCAACAATTCAATACATTTGCAATAGTATCCCATAAAAACAATGAACGCAGAAAGTTGAAATATCAGTCTAAACTGGGGGGAAAAGTTCAAACAAACACATTTATTTGAGTTATCATTTAGACCCTGGATTGGGAACAATACTGATTTTAAATTGCATTTTTGTTATACTGTTTACCATTCAAGTGTACTCGTGCATTAAAATGTTATAAATGGGGGAAAGTGTAGTATATTTATGGGAAATTCCAGATCAATTGAGTGATGCTATATATAACTATGACAACATATTTAGTGACGTCAATACACTGTCACATGGTTAGTGGCCTTCACATCTTAATTTATGAACTTGGACAATGCCATTCCGCGGGTCGACAACCATTCATTTACTGCCAGTTATGCGTTTGGAATTTCCAAACCACGTCATGATACAAAAATGTATATGTATTTTTCAATGAGGGAATAAAAGAACAGAAAAACGAACTAGTCGTGACCCCTCTTTTTCTTCTCATCTTCTAAACCTAATAATGTTCAACCATGCACCCAAGTTGGGTGACCCAACACACACTGAATTTAGAACAAAGGCCTAACAACCTGTTGGGCAAATTACATGAATAATTGCAACAATTCAATAATTGAATTCAATAATCTTATCAATTAATCTGCTCATCATTATCACAAATATTTTAGACGTGGTATGCTGCAGCTCGAGAAGACATGATATTTAGTGAAATATTATAGGCTTTATTCCAGTAGAGAGGATAGTCAGAATAGTCACGATTTAGTACACGCATGAGTTGCTTTCGACTTTTGAAAGAGAACACTAGCTCGGTGGCTATTATTGACCATGTTGACTGTGGTTATTATTTTGCTCAATACTCTCATAACTGAAAATTGAAACACTATAGACTAGGGATAATCAATATGGTGGGGTCCAGGAGCGAAGCCCCTTGAACATGTTGAAGCTCCTGGGTTTAAGGCATTTATAAGGCAAATATTTATAATAATAGCGGTGCTTATCATTATGAAGTAGTCATCATTATGAAGTAGTCATTTTGGCATTTTCTCACCTGCCTACTAACTAAAAAACTATGATTCCTACATAGATAGGTAACAGGAGTAAACTCGAAACACAAGATTTGAATATTGAAATTCTAACGTAAACAACATCCAAACCCGGTACACATAATATGCATAAATCCAAATTCATTTTGTCATTGTTTATGTCTCCTTTTCTCGGTACTCCACCAGTAAAGGCGGAAGCAAGAATATTTAGGGTGGTGCGAGACCCATTATAATGTTGAAACCTTTTTAGAAGGATTTAAATCCCTTATTCTGATCATCGACAAAGTGAAAAGGAAAAGTCTGTCCGCAGGGATCAGTTTTGTTTTTCACGCAAATTAGCACGCGCCAGTTCGCTTAAAATATGCGATGCTGTTGTTTCGAATGCCGCCAGTGCGTGCTGCGTTATCCGCTATGTTTATGGCGCGAAAAACAAAAACAAAAAAGATAACACAGTAGTTCAATGGATTCCCGGTGTTATCTCTCAATTTGAAGCTTGCAAGGTGTCCATCATTTGGGATACTAGTGTATATTACTCTTCTATTCATTCCTCTGATTGAAGTGTCTCTCACCACTCCAATAAATGCACTTCTTCTCCCTAACGAGAAATGCTTAATTATAATTTCCCACTTACGAAGGACAAGAAACTGGCTTTTACTGCCTCGGTACTTCGACTCAAGTAGTCGGCCCCTACGTTATCGGTTCCCTTAATAACTTGCAGGTGATACCGATATGGCTGTAAGGCGAGCGCCCATCTCATAATCCTCCCATTTGCCACTTTGGATTTGCGGATGCATGTTAGTGGTTGGTGATCCGTCTCTATTACAAACTCTTTACCATACAGGTACGGTTCGAACTTGAGCACGGCCCAAACCACCGCCAAGCATTCCCGCTCCATCACTGAATACCTACATTGACTCTTATTCAGCTTTTTACTAGCATAGGCCACAGGGAACATTTCTCCAGCTATCTCCTGAAGAAGAACTGCACCCACTCCTGTGTCGGACGCATCAGTCCGCAAGGTGAAACTCTTGTTAAGGTCAGGGAGCTGCAGAATTGGTGAACTTGCCAGCTTACCTTTTAAAGTCTGAAATGACTGTTCCTGGCTATCTCCCCAGCGTATCACCTTCGGCTCTCCCTTCTTCGTACAATTGGTTAATGGCACTGCTACTGCCGCAAAGTTTGGTATAAACTTACGGTAGTAGCCTACCAAGCCGAGAAACGATCTTACCTGTGTCTTTGTAGTTGGCCTCTTAGCCTGCTGAATAGCTTCTGCTTTGTCTGGTTTTGGTTTTACTATACCTTGTCCTACCACGTGACCCAAAAATTCAACTTCATCATACCCGATGAAACATTTTGTGGGCCTAGCTGTTAAGTTAGCTTTCTTTAGCCTCATGAATACTTCTCCTACTCTCTGGATATGTTCTTCCCATGTTTTCGTGTGTATGAGTATGTCATCTATATAATTGTGGACATTCTTGATACCTTTTAGAAGTTTTCTCATCATTCTGCTGAATGTCGCCCCTGAATTAACCAATCCAAACGGCATCATATTGAACTCGTACAATCCGTCGTGCGTTACGAAGGCTGTAAGATGTTTGGACTCTGTTGCCATGGGAATTTGGTAGTACCCTTTACTTAGATCAATCTTACTGAAATATCTATCTCCTGCTAACTGGGCAAATATTTCATCTTGATCCGGTACCGGTTCAGCGTCAAAGGTTGTAATCTGATTAATCTTCCTTGTGTCACAGCATGCCCGAAGTGATCCGTCTGGCTTCTTCACTGCTACCAGCGGGCAAGCGTACGGACTCTTGCTGTGAGATATTATCCCCATCCGAAGCATGTTTTCAACTTCTTTCCGAATCTCACTTCTGAGTGCATGGGGTATTGGATAAGGTCGGCTTCTTATAGGTTCAGTATCCCGTATTTTGATGACATGTTTCCCAAGTGTTGTCCTCCCTGGGATATCTGTTAGAGTATTCTCATATTCTGCTAGAGTCTGTTGCACCTGTTGTACCTGAGCTTTACTTAGTCGTTCACTGATATTCACATCAGTGATCCCCTCTTTTTGGACCATCTGTGGAAGATGTATCAAATCTTCTGTAGAGAACGATTTAAGTTCTGATACGCTTACTTCTTCCTGAGGTTCATCTTCAAGTACAGATGTGCATGCTGTCTCATACACGTTACGTATGGGTGTTTCTATCATTGAAGCATTCACTTCACGTCTAATATACTTCTTCAATAGATTGGCGTGAAAGGTTTTGACTCTGTGACCGAAATCTATCTTGTAGTTCATCGAACTTACTTTCTCTACTATAGGAAATGGACCCTTCCATTGCATAAGGAGTTTGTTGTTGTCTGTGGGTAGAAGGAGAAGAACCTCATCTCCGACCTTCATGTCTCTCACCCGTGACCCGTAAGTTTTATACCGTTGTCTAGATTTCTTTAACTCTTCTCGAGCTAGTTGGCACGTCTGCTCGAGACGTTCTTGTAGATCTATCACATATTGGTAAACTGTTTTTGTTTCATCCAACTCTGATTTACCCGTCCATAGTTCCTTAAGTATTCTCATAGGTCCACGTACCGTCCGTCCGTACAATAGCTCGAACGGTGAAAATCCTGTGCTCTCCTGGGGAACTTCCCTGTAGGCGAATAAAAGGGGTCCAATGTATCTATCCCAGTCATTCGGTTTCTCGTCGCACATTTTCTTCAGCATTGCTTTCAGCGTGCCATTGAACTTCTCGCAAAGTCCATTACACATGGCATGGTACGGTGTAGTGGTCAAACGGCGAATACTCAGTAGTCGGCTTACCTCTCTCATAACGCCCGAAACAAATTGTGAGCCTTGGTCTGTTAACACCTCTTTAGGAAAGCCTAATCTGGAGTAGATCCCTAAGAGTGCTTCAGCTACTGCTTCTGCCTCTATCGTCTTCATTGGTACAGCTTCCGGGTATCTTGTCGCATAATCGACTAATACCAATATATACCTGTGTCCACGTTCAGTCATTGGTTTAATTGGTCCCACTAAGTCTATCGCCACTCTTTGAAATGGTGTATCAATTATTGGAACATCTCCCAATGGAACTTTAGTAACTCTACCTTTGGGGATGGTTCTTTGACAAATGTCACATGACTGACAATACCTGGTGATGTCAGCTTGCATCCCTGGCCATGTGAAGTCACTCATTACTTTGTCTTTTGTCTTTTTGGATCCTTGATGTCCGCCTAAGATTGATTCATGGGCCAGTTTCATGACATATTTTCTGTAGTCTATTGGAACTACAACTTGCCTAAATACATTCCCAAATTCTATCTTGGGAGAACTGTATTCCCTATATAGAATGTCATTGTCTGTGATGTATTTGTGATTACTTCCATATTTACTCACCTTTTCCTCACCTGTCAGCGCTAGTTGTCTGAGTTTGTTTAGTGTGGGATCTTCTTGTTGCTTCTGATGTAGCATCTTGGCCGATACTGCTTCTCCTATAGGAGAACTTACCTTTAGTTTCTTAAAGGGTTTGTCCTTTACTTTGATTTGACTTCTTGTCTGTACTGCGGCGAGTGTATCTGATTTATCTTCTTCTGAATGCGTTTCATCATTATCATTATTTGTTGTAGGCCTACCTTCTCTTACTTGTTCTTGTCTTGTTATTTCACAAGACTTTCCCCACATTGAATCTGGATTCATAGGTTCTCGTACGCCTGGTACATTTCCTAGTATGAGGTCATACACTGGATCTTTCATGCATAAGGCTGAGACAAATCCTTTGTAGTAAGGTGTATTGACATATATGTTGGCTACAGGAAATTGTCTTACCGTACCATCGATTAGTATACACGTTTTCAATTCTCCTGTCATCTGATTGGGCTTTACATATTCTGATCTTACCACTACTCCGCTACATCCACTATCGCGTAGTACTTTCACTACTTGATCCCCTATCTTACCATTCTGGACAGGCATAACTGCATCATTCAGATTCCTAGGCTTACATGCTGCTGTTACCTGGTTCAAAACAGTCATTTTGTGACCACAATCTAGTGTAAAGAACCCTTTCTTACTTGCTTGGAATAGATGGTGGTCTGGTTTTATTACCATCATACATGATCCAAAGTCTGCTTTGGTTTCAGTCTTTTCTGTTTCGTCACATTGACGATCTGTAGATACCTGTGTACGTCTTTCTACTATTTCATCAAATACTTCTGTCATAAAAGCCATGGTGTTTTTACTTCTACAGTCCCTTGCAAAGTGTCCAGGTTTATTACAAAGAAAACATCTTCTCTCATCACTAGACTTATTGGTTGATGATTGTTTACCTTTGAAATCTTGAGGTGATTTTCCTGTCTTGATTTGATTCTGGTCCTTTGAATAATTTCTAGATCTATTATTCTTACCTTTAGGGTGGCTAGTATGGCTAGTATGGCTGGTGTGCCATCCTCCATGAGCTTCGACATACTGATCCGCATATTGTCCCATTTCTCTAATGTTTTTTGGATTTCTCTCTTTTAGGAATGTGGCATGATCCCTGGTACATGAATTGAGGAATTGTTCCCTGAGTAACAGGTCTTGTACTTGTTCTAAATTTCCTACCTCTTCTAATTCCATCCATCTCTGTAGATAGTTGCCCAATTTAGTGACAAATTTACTTCCTGTGTCTTCTTGTGCTGGTTTAGTTTCACGAAATTTCTTTCTAAACCCATCTGCGGTTAAATTGTACGCACTCAATACGGTATGTTTTACCCTTTCATAGTCTTGTGAATCCTCAACTGATAGTGTAGAGTATTCAAATAAACCATTACCTTGTATCAGAGTTGCCAGGCTGTTTGCCCACTCAGTATTTTTATCCCATCCCTGAGATAATGCATATCTCTCAAACCTACTGATATACGAGTCTATATCATCTACATCTTGTCTAAAGGGAGGTAGTTTTGGTGCTCTACTTTTATGTCCATGAGCATGTCCACCATGATTACCTGCCTGTGCTGTTACTTCAGCGGTAGCTCTCTTAATTTCTTCTATTTCTATCTGCAGTTCAAGTTGTTTTACCTTTTCTCGTTCTATTCTTTCCATGTCTTCCCGCTCTCTCTGTCTGATATATTCTAGCCTAGCTTTCTCTTCCTCTTTAATTTTTGTTTCAATAGCTCTTTCATCATCATCATCACTGGTTACACGGCGACAGAACTAGTAAAGCTCCATGATGCCGTGGGGTGTAGTCGAGTTTTAATTTGTGAGGGCAGCCTTGAAACTATCAAGGGTCGGTCGCGTAGTGATGTCTAAGGGTAGCCTATTCCAGTCGCGGATGGTTCTTGGGAAGAATGAGTTCTTGTGTTTGTCTGTCCTGGATTCTATGATTTTGTATGCATCAGCTGTGAAGTGCCGGCTTGAATGATTGTTGTCTCTAAGTTGAAGTTTGTCGGATGTTACTGGAGATTTCCCCTTGTGAATAAGATAGAACTGACATAATCTGGCATTCTGGCGTCTTTTCGCCAGACAGTCTTTGTTTCAGCTCTAACCTCTCTCTCGTTATCTCTTTCTTGTTTTAGTATATCCCTTTGTTCACTAATCCAGTCACGTAACTCTGTACCATTCAAATCTAAATCTTTACCCATTGCAATGAGTTTTTCAAGTTCAAGTTGACTAGCCATGATTATGATACAGAACAACCAGTAGTGATATAGTGTTGTGTGAATTGTGAACGATGGTGGCCAAAATTTTGATCGCGCGCCTGTGTGCACAATAACCGACGAGAATTTTATCATATGGAATGCAAGTCTGAATATAGCATACAATTACAATGTTATCGTGTGGAGCATTGTGAAATTCTATATATTTGGCGACAATAGTGCAGGCAAACTTTTTAAAACTATTTTACTCACGAGACACCACTACGTTAGAGATAGTGCCTACATCTGTTCTTGAACGGACCGCCAACGAAACCACCGGTTCAGAAATACACTTCGATCGACTAACCATCTGGTGCTGTTGTCGTGGAACCCACCTGAGAATAAAATGGTTACAAATATATTAAGTACAATGCAATGCAAATGCAATACTGATATTTCTACAATATTTAAGTCTATTAGATAGCTCTATAGTGCTGGATAGTTCGCGGACAAGCCCCCATTAATTGTCAAGCATACCTGGGCATATTCAACAAGCGACACGTTTATCTAGTGGCTATCCAACATCAATAGAGGCATCCAATAAATATTGTCTGACAACAGTTCTTTTACGTTATAATATAATTGATAACAATAATTTATTTCCTCATGTGATTATTCTTTCTCAAATAAAAACGTTCCTGCTCTGACAACGGCAGCAATTTTATATAATTATAATAAATAATATTTTCCACTGCAGACTTGGATATGGGATCCTGTTATTATTAAGTTATATATGATTGCCAAATGTCGACTAATTCTCTAAAGGATATGTAGATGGCTGGTATTCATTTATGTTGAGGTCTTGGATATTTTAACGTTATTTGTTACGTACCTCTTTATAGATGTCATAGTTTTATACCTTTACCAGTTTATCCGGTTTTTAGGATGTACAGAGTTGTCCTTAACCATATAGTTATTTAGAGTCTCTATAAAATAGTCTTAGCATTCATATAATTTGCTGACAGTTATCTTCTCCCAGTAAAAGTCTTCGATGGTTTCCCGGTGTCGATCTTTAATGGTAGCTCCCGTAGAAACCCTGGTTTGTCTACTCGGTCAATATTGGCGTCAATCTTTATGTCTCCCCTTTTGTAGTTTAGGACTTTCGGCATGTACGTATTCACACCATACATTTGGTAAAGTGACACTGCATGGGATAATAAAGTAAAACCCGAAAACCAAAATAATATTTTGCCTAAATTTTGTCTGCTCTGCACAACAACTATTTAAATTGGTAAAATAACATTTGAGTTGAATGTACCAATAGATTGGTATGATAAACATTTGTGTTGAATGTATCAATGCTTTTATCAACTCCAAAAGTGAGAATATTATTACAACAGAAATTAAGGCGTGGCATCAGGTTGTAGGCCACTTGAAATTATTATAATCATTACAATTTCTAGCAGGATAGTTACATGCCTTTTTGGTTTGTAGCTATCGATAATTTCTCTGGCATTAAAACAATTTTGTTACTGCCTTAGTAAACTGTCTGTTGCTGCCTTTACATTATCACAGTTTACAGTTTTAACTTCTGTCAAGCACTATCAATTTGCTCCGCTGAACGATAATATTTTGTACTTGCAAAATTCCCAAACTTAGGTTATAATATTTAATACATTATTACCATTATAAACATAGTCTTAATTAAATCAACTTACAATGGTTTTTGTGGTGTTGTTCTCTCTTGTGAAATTTTCCAGGCAGGCTACACGATAGCACTTCAGTCGTCCGGAGTGTATTTCATACCCCGGCACGCCCCGCTGGCTGTCAGAATTTGGAACCGTCACGTCGTTCACAAAATAGTCATTACCGTCGGCTTAACACACTTGTAGCCAGACAGAATTTCACCTCAATTACAGAGGCTCCCGGCTAATAGTTTATGTATAAATATTAGACTTATTTGCACTCCATAGATGAAAATTCAAGTATAATTGACTAATCGTAGCACTGCAACTTAGGAAGAAAACATCATAACAGAAAAACTGAAATGACCCGCACCTATGATGGTTGAAGGTGGAATGACTAGGACCTCCCCATCTCCCTGGTCAAAATATCACTAGGTAACTCTCGCATAATTTTGCTGCATTACAAAAGGATGTCTGCACACATACATTTATTGAATGGAATCATACAAAGGGTGCCCTGCATAAGTTGGTCCACCTATTGTTTACCAATACCAGTGACTATACCCAGGTGTTGTGGATAGCTTGGGTTATTCTAGAAAGCCAGTGTTTCCAGATTTTGTGCACTATGTACTGGTATGTATTTTCCAGACTGTATAATGTAAATATACAGGGTGTCATAGTGGACAAAACTTAAGTTATTTTACAGATTCAATTCTAATGTGACAATTACTGAGATTTTCTTACCACAGTTTTTTACTACGCAGTTATCCGTAGGTTCGGGCCAACTTGAAATTGCTGATGTTCCGGATGATGAAATCTGGTTCTTCTTGACCACTCTCGTTGACGACATAGCAAACATAACCATCAGAAAGATTGAAGACGACGATACTTTGAAGAACAGCATTTTGATTTGAGATTTTAAAACACCATTTAAGTTGAGATCGCTTTAACATCAATCTGAAATTGATATATAACCAATCAATAGTGAGGACAGCGTTAACTTAGACCTGAAATTTAAAAATTATAATAATAAAACATTCAAAATAATTCGCGCGTAGAAATAAATCTTGGGTCCCAGAAAGAAATACAAGACATAAATCTAAAACCAAATATATTATAATAAATGAATTAAAATATGTTAGCATTTTTTAATTATTATTATGCAGACCTAGCAACCTTTCGAGAGGCACGTACGCATGGTCGGGACGGCACTGGGTATTCCCCGAGTTATTAAGCTTTATTGGATGAATAATTTCCATTCAGTATGTTCAGTCTGCATTAAGTGACATTTCGCAATTTTGGTTTCAACTAAGTTTTTCCCATGTACTTCCTTATACCCCGGGCTTTTACCATACTGATACTGATCAGGGTCAATGTTTGAACCGCCTAACGCAGCATAGGACATTGAATAAATGTCTGGTGGTGTAATATAAGGCTCAACATTATTTCTCTAGTCACGCTAACATTCTTTCTCTTGCCCCAGATGTTTGTATCCCCCTAAAATGTTGATGCTGGCGATACAACTAAGGGCGTGTTCACACTATAGCTTTTTCCTCAACCCGGGTCGGACCCGGGTCGAACCCGGATTGATCAATATTTCATTTTCTGTTCACACTAGCGCCATGTATGTGTTGAAGCTGTAGCCGCATTGGCAAATGGGTTTATTGAACCCGGAAGTTAAAATTCTTGTGAAATCAATGACATTATGACCTAGCTTGCTCATCATGGCGGGTATAAACAACAAGCAACAGTGGCTGGTGATGAAATACCGTCGAAAACATCAGCGACAACGTGCCAGAGGCCGTAGAAAGATTGCAGGAATAAAGTGGACAACCATTAACATTCTTTTCAGGCTATACTTCCGGCAACCCGGGTCGAAACAGCGATTTCTGTTCACACTACAGTCAAAGCCTCGGTGGCATAAATGAGATTGGATCAAGACTATTCTTTTCTCATGTCTGAAGGCTAACAGCAAAATTGTTAACTTTATTTGTTGGGAGTGGCTGTTTTTCATTCAACCAGCATGCTTATATAGGCTTTTTAAGCCTGGTCCGAGCAATTTGCTTGAGTCTGGTCCCTTCAGGACCCACGCGTGTGTCCGTACGGACCGACCGTGTAAACAAACAAACAAACAATGCGGGTTGAACCCGGGTTGAACCCGGGTTCTACCCGGGTCGTGGATAAAACTTGTTATAGTGTGAACACGCCCTTAGTCTCACCAGCTCCTAGGGACTCTTTTACGTACTACTTCCAACGAAGACTTTGCATTGGACACTATCATTAGCGGGGTATAAGGGAGTCTCGCGGTTAATTAGTACTAGCAAAAGGGCAAGTAGCGAGCTATAGGAATCTCACACAAAAATCCTATCACTTATTACAAAGGTTCCCAGAAGGAAAATGTTTTTTTTCGCTACCCTCCTGGGTGTTTCATCGAATAAAAAATACGAATATTTTAATTTGCTCAGCGCATTACTGGAGGCTGCCATTTTACCATTATAGCTGCTGTCAATCACGCCGATATTTTACTTTTCCTTGAATGACGTGCCCAGGTGATCTTAATGTCGCTTAATCTCGATTCCAAATGCTCTATGTTACGTTCAAATGACCCCAACACAATACCTGTCGTCAATTTGTAGTGACAAAACCAAGGCATATGAACAAATTTGTCCCATTTTTCCGAAGTTAAATGTCGTAATTTCTCCTTTTTCTGTCGATAGATTTTCTTTCCGTCGGTGATAATCTAGTTAATATACACCTAGCACCAAAAGTCCCGGACCAGGTGCTTTGAGGTTGGCTAATTCAAAATAGATAATCGGTACCAACAATTTGAGATATACACTAAATGAGCAAATTTCTCCTCCGCAGTTTGATACTAAAAATTATGGCGATTTCAATGACCGCGCATAACAACAGCAAAGTTGCACCATAGGAAATCATTCATTTGTGTGTCACAGTAAAAATGTGTACGTGTAAAAACTCACAGCAAAATATTTTAATCTTCACAGCTATAGTCACACCCTTCATGAATTCACACCACTATAGTTCGTCTACAGGTTTACACGCTAAAGGAGTGTTACAAAATGCCCATTTTCTCGATAATAAAGCGACTGGATTTTTCAATTTGACATTTTCCTTCAATTTCATGATATCTTTGATCATTTAATCAATACAATTATATGTCGTATCCCCGAAAGTTCCGAGAAATTACCCCCAGAGTTGAACAACTGGCGTAGCGCCCTCATTTATCAGAAAAAGTTGATATTTAATCAATACAATTATATGTCCTATCCCTGAAAGTTCCGAGAAATTACCCCCAGAGTTGGACAACTGATGTAGTGCCCTCATTTATCAGAAAAAGTTGATAAATGTTTCCAGAACATTAACAATCAAAATGCCTCCAAAGAACCTACAAAATGCATTAAAATATTTCTTTTTGCACTGTAGTATTAGTTAATAGTCCTAAAATCAGGATTAAACTACAACTTCAATCATTTGGGAGCAATAAGTACCATTTCTTATTGATTTTATAATCATTGGGCCACAGGATGCCCAGCTGCCAAAAAAAGTTTGAGACTTCTGCAAGGACTGACATTAATTACTGGTGTGGAATCTTATACCGCAATCGCAGATACCTCAGTTTATATTATGACAGTAATCACACACAAATCAATGATTTCCTATACCTAGTGCAACTTTGATGTTGTTATGCGCGGTCATTGAAACCGCCATAACTTAAAAAGTATCCATTCGATTTTGTTGAATAAGGTATCAAACAGCGGAGAAGAAATGTGCTCATTTACTGTATATCTCAGGTTTCTGGTACCGATTATCTATTTTGAATTAGCCAAGGGATCACGTCAAAACTCGACCGCCCGGCAACCGCCGGTTACGGCCGGTTCCGTTCGGTTCTCACAAAACGTGTCGTCTGTTATAATATACACACATAATGAGGTCAAATAGTAACACTCTGGTGAACACGACCGGTTGAAAGTGCCTCGTCACACACGTAAGCAATAACATCTTGAAGTAATGGGCTCTTTTAAGACTTAAAAGTCTCAGTTGACACAACCAGTACAATACAGCTATTGATTTTCGCTGGGGTTGGCTTTTTCAATCTGTTTATAGCTCAATTAACTTTTTTAAATCAATACCGAAAGTCTATGAATGTTGTTTTTTTATAGAACGATTATAGAGAGAGCTATTATGACCGCAAAGTAACAGATTGATAGTGTAAATTAGTCAGATTACAGCATTAAGTCAACCGGCGGTTGTTCAGTGTTGCGGTCTCATCATTTACGTTGCGTATAGGACTTTTAATGGCCATCTACAAACTATAGAGGGCAGCAGTCATGATACACCGTCTGTCAGTTTCTAGAGCCCGGGAACGTGACTAAAACTAGCATAATGAATATGTAAATTACGACTTCTTTCGATCTATTCATGAGATGTATGAATAAACATGACCGTAATTCATCATTTTACCGTGCATTTGATGTTTTTATACGAGTCCGTTGCAAGCGAAGTCTCTGTATTTCGTACAATTTTTAAATTCTACTCTTATCGTAACCGGTGTACCGGACGTATTTTACAAAATATTGTTTTTGAAGTAGTAATAAACCGGAAATTGTCGGTCTATCTCACGGAAAAACACTCCCAAATTATACTATTTTGTCATGCCATACCAAATTAATAAACCTCCGATCTATATTTTCAAAACAATTTTAAGCTGAAGCATTTCAAATCAACAACGGTTTAGAGCAATTCCGTGAACTATGCGAAGCAGTGCAATCCGAGGGCAATACCGAAAATAGGCTCAATATTCATGAAAATATTGCTCGGTTACGAAGCCGCGGGAAAGCCCTCCGGCTATTATAAATTCACCGTACACTCCGTGTAAATGAGCCCTAAATGTTTGCCCAGTTTTTATGGGAAATATTTCCTTACTTCATAAAAGTTCACGGCCGAGCACAAATTAAGCTTGTATTTAATTTAAAAATTAATAGATTAGATTACAAAATAAGGTTTTTGCCTACGTACGGCGTTTTACTAAATAGCCAGACCAGTTTATTTTTAAACATTCGGCTCCTCAACCATACGTTAGTTTCCAAAGCTTGACTTTCAAAATGTTTTCATTGGGACGTCTGTAAAACGACTTCGTAAACCGACAGAAAACATTTTTAAAATTTATCCATTTCTGAAATTGGTAATGATAGTGTAAAAAGTATTTAAAAATCTTGTTAGTTTTCTCGAGAGCAGTTTCATAATTTTAGAAGAAGGTAATTAACAGAGACAACCAAACGGATTTAAAAAAAAAAGCTTTAGGCTAGGCCTAAAATCGTAAAGTATAGTCATCGTATAATAGGCCTGCCCTAGTTGACTGAAAATATTCCCTTTATGATTTACCAGTCTGCTACATTGGAACCTCATTTATTGAACACATCAAGTTTTAATTCAGTCAATCACAAAGTGATTATACACCTATCAGTGAAGACGCACTATACAACCCCCGGGAGTGGTGCGTCACTTAGTTTTACCGAGGTGCGTCAACTTCTCATGTACCATGACGCAGCCTGTGTCAAAAAAACGACGGACCATTGCCATACAAATACGCACCCTCGGTCAACTATTAGCCCATTCGCAACCATAAAAGTAACCGACCTTTTATACGCACCCTCCGTCATTTTTTGACGGACCAAAGGGCTGCCACTGACGTACCCTCCGTCAAGAATTATTGGTAAACGACGCACCTCTCCCGGGGGTCGTATAGTGCGTCTTACAACTGATAGGTGTATTACATTTGAAACTAAATTGAGCCACACAGTACAAATCACCTTAATCTCCAAATTGTCTTAGGGTAGCCCTAATAAAGGCTAGGCCTATTTTTGGCAAGATAAACAAACATGTGCGCATCTGTCTTGGAGTTTTCTATAAACAGACGCAGCTTTTACGCATCTGCAGTCTTTCAACGCTCGTATGTATACGCCATCGACTCGAGTAGGCGTGCGCGTTATGTGCCGCAATTATATGCAGTTATGTCACCGTCTCGTGATGGCCAAATAGACTATACATCATCAGTTGCTGCTGCAATGCAAAGGTTTTTTTGAGTTGATCAACTATAGATTTTCATTTTCACAAAAAATGTGAATCGAATTCTCATGCATACAATTGGAGTAAAAAAGTTCATAGTATTTTGTTTACATACACATTTACAAAGACAATACTCATATAGATATCATTAATAAAAAAATAAATAAACAGTTTTTATTAAAGCTTTCACTGACAAAAAAACTTGCCGAAATCATATACAATAATATTTCACTGGCATCAAAGGTCGTCCCTTTTCCAAAAAAATTGACATGGTTCGGTCTGGCCTGTACAACAGGGTTTCAAAATAAACACTGTTCTACAAGCCCGGCTGGCCCGGCTGGCCCATTTTTTTGTATTTGCCCTATTGAATTTATTCAAAAAAATAAAATGAAAATTAAATGCCGGACCGACCAACCTGAGAGGTCCGGTCTATTTTGCCGTAGAGAACAGACCTACTCATTTTCAGATATGTGACCGAGTGATTGAGAGATTTCCTGAAAAATTGCGAAGGGCGAAGCGTAGCTCTCGCACCTCATCACGGGCGGGGGCTTGTCTGGAGAATATATAGAGTATCACCCCCCCCTAAAAAACATGTTTGACTCTATTTATGCTGAAATATCATCATCCGATTCCGAAAATGAATGCAAAAAACAAACAAAAATTATGGGCTTATTTCCGAACAAATCACATCTCTGACTTTTCCTTTTAAAAAACAAAGAAAGAAAATTACAGACCGCCCCTTATAACATCATGTTTAGGACATGCATGAAACCATTACCCTTTTCCATTAATGTTGGATTCAAAAGTGTTGCCTCATTACATGTACTTCACAATCAATTGGCACAATATTTGTATTACGTAGTTATGTCTTGCTGATTGACAAGTTGCAAAAATGTCCTATTTTACAGTAATCAGCTTTGCCCAGTGTTGAAAAGGTATTTGTCACTCCTGATGCTGAAAATGACTATACTGGCATTGTTTGCAGTCCATAACTTTCGCCATTTTACAGATGCGCATAATGCATATGAACAGGGGGAAGGGGTAAAAATATACCCTAAACGTGCGTAAATTAAACGGCAATCTTGAGAGAGAAGGCTTTTTTTTAATATCATTTTCGCCATTTATTACAAGAGGAGAGGGAGGTAAAAAGTTACGTACGCTTATGTGAAAATGGTGATAATTTTGGACGACCCCTAACATAGGACACCTGCAGGGATGTAGCTACACTGGTTGGTGCCGGTCGGTAGCAACCGGCACTAGGCTATTTACAACTCCGGCACTCACAGCAATTTTCATGCAAATTATCCAGCACTAAAACTCAAAAATTGAGTAAATATCCATAGAATACCATAAAATGTCTAAGAATGCAAGAGCTTGGCGATAAATGTGTGAGGTTTTAGCTGTCACTAAAATGTGGATAGCTACAACCCGGACCATCTGGTTGTTTTTTGCTGACTCATTCTTTGTGCCATCGTACCAAGTCAAAAGACTTGCCCTGTACAATAAAAGAGTTGAGTAAAGTTCAATTTGCTTTGAAATAACTTTTGAATTGGAAAGCTATTTGTAAATAAGTAGCAGCAGCAAAATTAAATACTAGTAATGGTATCAAGGATCTATAATGGTCAGTCAGGTTTTTTGGCATTGCCTTACATGCATGTATTTAAAGCTTCCCTGGCAGTGTCACTACAAATCATTGTTGTACATCAAATAGTTGATGATGATAATTCCATCAACAAAGCCAGTTCTAGGCGGCATGGGTTGGTAGACATCTAGGACTACTGCCGGCTGCGTTGGATTTCACGGTTCTTTTCAATATCTCCACTTGCAAAAAAGGTGAGGATTCGCAGACCATTAAATATCGAAAATTTAACCTGGGGAAATATAAGATATGAAACCATTAGTAAATGAGAACCATGCAACTTGATAACATTTTCATAAAATCAACAAATATTAATATTTACACAACAGTTAAAGGTAGATGATCCGATTGCTGGCCCGATTTTCAACTGGCCCGATGTTTTCTATTTTACATGAATTGAATGAAAGGTCATCCCTAAAATTGGCACTTTCCAAAGTTTGAGTTGCATAATTCCAATGGTTCTATTTCTAGAAGAAACATTTGCCCCTTGATTCCTCACAAACTGGAACCACCTTTGGCAGTAATTAACCATGTTTTCGCCTATAATGTCTAAATGGAACATTTCTGGCCCTTAAGATTTGACAGACATAATGAGAAAAATATGGGGATTCTTCTGATATCAAAATATCTTGATGTAAAAAATAAATCATAGCCCCCACAAAGTGATCGGAACATACACCTTTAATATGTACACAATGAACTGAATACACATCTTTATTTTTTACGAAAAATCATCTTTCATCTTACAATCAAAATTAAACATAATGGGTAATTAGCATCCAACCCGGGGGGGGGGGGGGGGGGGGGGGGATTTGGTCAGGGGGAAGATTTGGTCAGGGGGAGAGATTTGGTCAGGGGGGGGAAGATTTGGTCGGAGGGGGGGGGGGGAAGATTTGGTCGGAGGCGGGGGGGGGGGAGATTTGGTCGGAGGCGGGGGGGGGGGGAGATTTGGTCGGAGGGGGGGGGAGAGAGATTTGGTCGGGGGGGGGGGGGGAGAGATTTGGTCGGGGGGGGGGGGGGGAGATTTGGTTTGGTCGGGGTGTGCCACTGGAGATTCAAAACCCTTGCCTATTTCTAAGGGTATTTGAGAAAAATCCGGTACCCATTTCTAAGGATTTTCGCAAATTATCAAGAAAATAGATCCATTTGTAAAACGTGACCCCATTATCAGGGATTTCCCAGCACAAATCATGTTTAGGTGGTTTTAAAAATAAAAAAGGCGACCCATCCCCCCCCCCCCCCCCACATTGAATTTAAAATGGAATTCAGGTCATGGAATTATGGAATTCAGGTCATGGAATTGCCCATGCTTTAAACCATTCATTAATTCAACCATCTGAATTAGGAACTGACTTGAATAAACACACCACCTGTTACTTTAATTAATACATGTACTACATACATACATATTCTAGTTAAGGACGCACCATTAGATACTCGGGGGGAGGGGGGGGGGGGGACATGGAAGTTTTAAAAATAAAAAACTTTCTCACACAGGCTGTGATATCTATCCATTTACTTTAAAATTATATTTTCATTGAATGATTCAGGTATTTGATTTCAAATTTGCAGTGTCATGGAAAAACACCAAGATAGTTTGAGGAAACTTTGTCGGGTGTGTGGCGAAAGACAATTTAAAAATGCCACGAGGAGATCGCAAGTACCAGAGAGTCGCAGAAAAGTTCGCTGTGATATGTTCGCAAGAGAATTAAAGGAAACATGGAGCATTACTATAAATACAGATGAAGCTGATATCCATCCGATGTTCATGTGCTTGTCTTGCAAACGCAAAATGCAACATTGTGTTAAGTCAAAAAACAGTAGAACTGACTCTTTCCAGTGGAGCCCCCATCAACGTTCATCAACATGTAAAGTTTGTCGGAAAATGGAAATGTCAAGCCATGGCAGTAGAACGAAGCGTGTTATACCACCTCATCTCACACACCGTCTTCCTTTCAGGCTTAATTCACCAAATATTTTCACAGAGTTGATAACGCCAAACACTTCCAGTATGACTACTGTTGATCCACACCATCTTGCTACGGATGATTCAGATTTGATTGAGCTTTACACATGTTTATTATGTAATCAAATCTTAACAAACCCCATCATCACACCATGCCAGCATCACTTCTGCTCTCTGTGTTTGTCAAGACAATTTCAAACTGCAAAATCCTCAACCATCTCATGTAGACAATGTTACCACAATGCAGAATTCCAGAACATCTGTTCTATTCCACAATCTTTCCAGATAGCATTTCGATCACAACATCTAAAATGTAACAATTGTAACAGAACCTACCCTCTACCAGCAACACACAAGTGTGATCCACCAAATCCAACTATTACAACCGCGGAAGCCATCACAGACCTGGCACTTGCCCATCCACCATCCGAACCAATACCCTCACCAATAGCCAACGCTGTTGGAGCTTGGGTTGGTGTAATGATGAAAACAGATGGGAGTGTAGAACTGAAATGCAATCCTAAAGCGAAGAAGGTGAGTCAAGCTTGCAAACAGAGTGAACCAAACAAAATTGTGTATGAATAGAAACAGCTCTATAAGGCCCCTTGCAATTAAATGTGAGTTTACTGTTGCCCGCGCGCGTCCAAAAGTCACCCGCGTGATATATGTAATATTTTAAAAATATTTAATTATTTCATTGTTTACAGCTTTTTCATAAGCTTTTTAACACTTTTCTGACAATAAAATTAGCCGATGAGCCGCATTGCAATACTTCCGGGTTGGGAAAACATTTCTGGGAAGTAAAAAACTCTGCATGAAACTTGCAACTGTCGCTTTGTATTGAAATATGTGCATTTGAAGCATATTCGTAGGCACGGCAGTTGATTACTGCGCAATCGCTTCAGCGCATGACGTCACATCAAAACCGCCGAACTTCTTTGGAGTTTCCTAGTGCATTCTGGGTAATATTTCAGGTTTGTTTAGGATCGATCGCAATCTTTAAAATTCTCCGAGCTAGCGTAACGAAATTCTTTTTACAAACATCCATCGAATATCTCATTAATATTCAAAATAGGGATGCAAATATGAGTAGACTCCTTTATAAAAGAAACAAAATGCAAAGCCAAGGTAGTAGGTGGTGGTAGGACATAATTAACAGCATTTGAATTGTATTAGTACCTTGGATAATAGTTAACAACACCGACAATATTAAATCAGGTGACTTTACCCCAAAATATTACAATATTACAATGTCACCTCGTCCTGCTTTTCAAAAACGCAACAGTAAACTCACATTTAATTGCAAGGGGCCCAAGGTGTGTGGACATGAGCACTAAACCATAACGTGTACCTTCATTTTTTCTCCAACCAGCCAGTCGGGCTGGTAGCATGTAAATGTTACCAGCCCGACTATAAACTTACCAGCCAAACAAGTAATCTTCATTTACCATCAGCAAAATTCTTACCGGCCAGCCGGGCGTGTGTACTTGAAAAGTTACCGCCCGACGAAAAAGTTACCCGCCACGGGCGTGTGGGCGGGTACTATTAAGTACAGCCCTGAACCATAACATTGTTCAAATATAAAGGTATACCACTGTTCATTAAAATGAGTTCCTGAAAAAGGTTTCTATTTCAAAATATCTTGAGCAGAGTTGAATTAAACATCGTAATATTGAATGCCTAGATACAAACAACACCAATTCTCTATTTTATTTAGCTGGGTGATGAAGTGTTTTCAAAACGTAATAAAAGTCAAAATGTATAATTCCCTCAACCCTTCCCTTCCATCCCAATATTTTTTACATTTCATGGACGGTTAACATGTTTGATTATTTGATTTTTTTGCTCAGTCTAGCAAATTGATGTTATTATTAATTTCAACAAAACTATTTTCATTTCAGCGATTCACAATTGCTAAAATTATCAAGGCCAACAAGCTCCTTGTATCAGCCAGGCAACGGCGGCGACGGCGAGAAAAAGTGCAGAAAATAAACAATGTTGTGAAAGGGAAATACAAATCGAGAAATCCCTACCGACCAATGTCCTGCAACACTATGCTGGCAATGATAGTTGACGCTGATTTGACATCAGGACAAACGAGGAAAATTTCAAGGTATAATAAAATGAGTTTCATTACTCAAAAGCTCAGAACTGTTGATAAGATGAGGAAGGTAGAGACTGTCAGCAGTTTTTCAAGTGAATATGATGCTACAGTATAAATTATGTATATTGCAGCCCTCGAATTAAAGGTAGATGACCCGATCACATTTTCGTAACACAGAATTATTTCAAACATACGGAGATTTTCATATCATATGAAAGCTCGTATTTTTCTCATCATCATACTGAAATTTGATGGCCTAAATCGGTATAATTACGGAGAAATCGATGAAATAACGTCGAATTACCGCGAATGGTGGTATACCACCGATATAGTTTGTGTACAACTCAATGGGTACAGTTCACAGCATCTTGTGCGTCTAAAATAAGAACCATTAGAGCTATGCAACTCAAACTTTGGAACACGACATTTTTAAGGATGACCTTTCATGTAGAATAGAAAACTTCAAGTTGAAAATTGGAAATGTGATCGGGTCATCTACCTTTAACCAAAGGCAATTGCCGTCGGTGCCCCACCTAGTTGCCTCAATCCCCTTAAGTTCTGGCTGTTATTAATCCATTCAAAAGTACATAATTACATTGGTGCCCCTTTGAAATTGCCTGAAATTGTCTGCCCTTTCCATTTCTTAAATTTCTTAATTTGAGGGATGGTATATTGTAAATATAATTCCATTGTTCCAGGCCTAAATCACACTTTCTAACAATTTAGTATCAAATATTTGGCTTGTATTAACCACACCCAAAATGCATCTTGAAAAATTAGGCAACACAAAAATGAAAACCCTGTTATGTATGGCCTGACAGACCTATTTTCCTCTTGATAATTACCATATTTAATTTATTTACTTTTTTTAGTAGAAATGTTGCTGTATTTTGATAATGAAAAAGGTTCGGTTTTAATTAGCACACTGAATTTATTTTCATCAAATTCTAAAAAAAAGGGTAGTTGCATGGAACCCAATGCAGATATTTTTTTTCTCCATCAACAGGTACATTTCAACAACGGGTCTACCCCTACCATCTGAAAAACGATGTTCAAACAGAAAGGAGTTGCTACTTGAGAGCACAAAGTTAACTGCAATGTCACGGTCTGTACTAGCACCGTCAACACAAGCTGCCAGTGTCAAGGGCTTTATGCTAGCAGATGCACCTGTGGTCTACATTGGAAATATCCTCTACTTTTTCCTCAACTATTTAGACAGGCTAGACAAGTAAGTAAAATGAAAGAAAATCAGTCAAAATATAATTATGTCTCCATTATGATTAAAACCATAAAGTTTAGACGTCTTATTTATTTAGCAACTCAATATTTTGGGATTATCCCTTTTAAGAGCCCAGGACCTTATAAAGCACCCACCCCTGTTTTTCTCAATGACTACCAACAAACAATCCCTTATAAGCGCCCACCTTTTCAAATAGTCAGCATCCTCAAATGACCAACTTGTGCTATGCTATTTCCAGCCCTGCTACTGTTTTACCACAAAACTGCTGCTAATATACAAATAGCAGCACAAATTCATGTTAATTGAACTTACCACTCTTTCATTGTAGGGCAAATCTACTGACTTGGCATGATGGCACGATTCCATCCGACGAGGTATGGATGAAGTGTGGGGGTGACTATGGAGGTGGCAGTTTTAAATTCGTCATGCACGTCGTAAATACCGAAAAACCAAACTCTCCATCCAACACAATCTGTGTAGTTGCGCAAGAGGCGAAAGACAAGAAAGAAAACATTAGACCAATTATGGAACGGATGCAGGAGCAACTAATGGCACTTCAGGAAGCAAAATGGAGGTATATTTTGAGGAAAAAGACCCTATAAAGCATAAAATTGAATGTTTACCAATGGCTACACATTGTAGCCTCAATAGTCAATACTTGTACCCTGAACCTGATAGTGCAATTAATTAATAAAACAGGCCGGCCAGATCTTAACCTGTTTAAAGTTTCGTGGTACTACCGTAAAAGTCATTATTTTCGCGATAAGATATTTTCACGAAAATGGTCATAAACAGACATTTCGTGATTTTCAACATTTGTGAACAAAAAGTCAATGGAAGTCAATAATTTTCACGAATTTATAATTTCGCGGATGAGGATTGATTCGCAAAATTTGCGAAAATAAAAACATCCCGAACATTTCTACTTTTACAGTAGTTGCTCAGTTAACTTCCAAAAATTGCAGCCTAAAAATAATAACCTGCTCAAATTTGTAACACAATTCCCAAAAGTTATTTTCAAGTCAGTCATTTATTTTATGTCCAAGAATTGTAATAACAATAATTTAAGTTGAACTATTCTTTCTCTTTTTCCTATGTGTTACTGCAGGGGAAAGCAAATACGATTGTGGGCTTACGGTGATTTGGAATACCTTAATATGGTGTACGGTTTGAACGGATGTGCTGGTGAGTGATTTTACTCAATTGTAAATCAAGAAGGACAACTGTTTGAATCTAGGAGCATTAGCCATTGGGGACTCAAAGCATTGCCTTTCAGTGCTTTGGGTAATATCAGATCACATGAAAAAGTAAATTTGTTATTCAAAATTAAGAAATAATTGATAAAGCCATAGAATTCCTCATCCTATCTATCATAGTAGGGCGTACCATGTTTTACAGGAGAGATGTTAACACAAGAAACTTAAGTAATGGCTTTTGTCATCAAGGTTCATGGTTTGGCACTTTCATACCATGGTCCGGGAATATAACATGGTACCCCTGCATGTCGATGATGACGCATTGTGCCAGCGTGTTATTGAAATTTGTTTGTATGCATACCTTAATAATTATATGCCTGATTTTGTCACCGATTTCATTCAAACCTTAATGTTCATCTTTCTATTTTACATGTCAACAGCAAGACATTGTTGCATACTCTGTGATTCTTCGCGGGCAGAGTTTCAGAAGGCCGAGGAGGAGCGTCCAAGGCAAGCAACAGCAAGGACAGTCAAGACGATGAAAGAAGACCACCAAGCATTTGTACGTGCTGGTGCACGGAAAGAACAGTCCAAGGACATTTCCCACAGCATCATTGACTTGCCCATGTTGCCAATCCCGATTGACCATGTAAGATTTTGCCAATAACATTTTCGTTTTTAGACTGATTAGAGATAGTTTGAGGTTGGCCCTACCCTACCTTCGATGATATTTAACTATAAAGTACAAACTACTATCAAATAGTCTTGTATACAAAATCAAAACATGTTGGTTTGATACGAAAACTGATTCTAGTAAATATTAAAGATTCTGCCAGCAGATAAATATATCTAATTTTTGTGTTGTTAACATAAAATTAAAAATCTCTTTTTTTGAGAATCATTCTTGCACAGTTTGGCAACAAAATTCTACCATGTATTGTGTTGCAATTAAAAAATGTATGTGCAGTAAACAGGCAAATTTAATCCTTGAAATTCCCTACTCAGTCATAAAAATATGTAGATAATATCTTGTAGTTGTGAACTTGACAATCACCATGAAATTAAATTTGATCTTCTTATATATAGGTCGCTATACCAAGCCTCCACCTTTGGCTAGGAATATACAAAAAATTGTACGACATGTTCGTGCGGGAGGTCCATGCTTTAGACCAGAAGGCTTTCTTGTCTGAAGTGAAAAGAACCCAAACACCTTCCAATGCCGATAAGGAAACCCTTCACGAAACATTGATTAGAAATGAGCAGATGAGAGTGAAGTCCCTTAAGAGACAGTTGGAGCTGAAAACAGAAGAGTTGGACGAACTCATGGCAGACATTCCACTCAAAATAATACAGACAAAAAACCCACCTTCAGAATTCAAAGATTTGTATAACCGCTATGAGGACACAGAAGAAGAAATGAACATGTTGGTATGCAATCATTTTTAATGTATAATGAATAAAAATATATTGTTTTAGATTGTATCAGGCACAAATAGAATAATTCTGTTAGTGTTACTGTTCGACCAAAAGCTGTATTTAAACTGTTCTAGGCCAACATGGTTCCAAAATTTGTGACAGCAAGTTTCTCAATCTCAAGTGTTTTGTGAAGAAACAATTATCAATAACTTGAAAGCAAGTAAGCTTGTGATTTGGCCAGCCATTCTAGACGTGTGCTGAAAGGCTTGTTTTATAAAAAAACAGTTTTCAAGGTGTTATAAATTATAATTTGCAATTATCAAGCTCAATGGCTAACTATAATGAGAGACAAATGTTTTCAAGATTGCACAGCTAGCGATTCAACAGTGACGTGATGATATCCAAGTTTATGTGTCAAAATTCATATAATAAATTACATTAGTCTATTCACATACTCAAATTCAGATTTTCAAAGATTGATCATTGCAGAAATAACATCCGCATACATGTAAAAGAAATGATCACCTCAGCTGTTTAGAATTGTGAAAAGGCTTATATTCCACCAGTTATATAGTCATTATTATTAACACCTATGGACTGCTTCTTTCAAATAGGAACAAGAACTTCAAGATGGAGAGTTGCCATTTGGGAAGGGTCACTTGGTCAGCGGCCTTGATGACGTGCTTCAGAAATGCGGGGTATCACGACAGGCTTACCAAGGCGGTTGCTTTGTTGGGAACCATGTTTCCAAAATGCTCATTGTAAGTGTGTACTGATTCTACTGAACACCAGTTGTTACTTCTTCCATCTGCAAAATGGCAGTTATGAAACAAAACATGGAATTCTGCAAAAGTGAACTTTTTCAATATGCTGACATTTAGAGGGGAGTTATTACATACTCACTCATTCATAGTCATAACCCATTGTTAGCCAAATTACACTTTAAGTAGCTTTGTGATTGATCAGCCTAAGTTTAAACCAATTCTTTTTACAGGACAATTCCATAGATGCACTTACCAAAGCCCCTATAGAAATGTTGGAAGAGGATACAGGAGATGACATCCCATTGCAGTTGAGGATGGAACTTTTAGCTGATGCCAACAAGCTGCAGACACAATTTTCACAGCTTTTTCATCACTTTGCTAAAGCACGCAAGCTGGTTGCCCATTCCAAGCCTATAGGGAAAGAAAAACACACAGAAATAGGTAAGCATTTAAATAATGTTGAAGTGGATATAATTATGTACGGCATCATAGTAACTCCACTGGGTGAAATTCTGACATTGAAATTGCCATATTTCATGTCATCATCCTCATAACAAAGGTGCCTCAAGCCATTTTTTTTTCCAGGTTTGAAAAAAAAAAACCATTTGTGTGAATCTACAATTTTTAAGAGGGCGTTTGATTGAGGGTGCTCTTGATTGTAAATACTGACTATTTTTGGTTAGGAGAGGATTGCCATAAATTGTATTTTAAGCTATGATTTGGGCACAAAAACAATGTTATGTTTTTTTCTTTCAGGACTAGATTCGTCAAACAATATTTGATGAAAATCCAAGATTCTCAGCAATTGAGTTTTTATGTGTATTTTTGAAAATACAATTTTTACATTATTTGTCACTCCTGATTCCTGAATACAATTTTTAAATAGAAGGGTAGGTATTTCACCCAAGTTCACCCGGTGCGCAAGTGAAAATACTTCAATTTAAAGAAAATCTCATACACTTGGTATAATCTTCTCACGACTTGATGGAAAACTCAAAACAAATATGAATCTGTTACTCACTTAGTAGGCCCCTTACTTACTTGCTTAACTCAGGTGTTGTCCTCGATCTTCAATGGCTCTCCACACTTATCGGTCAATTATTGCTGTCTTTATCATGTTATACAACCTACAGGTTCCCAATCCATACCTTGCTTGAGTAATTCAATAAATGTCAGAGCAGGCCTTCCCGGTTTTCTTTTGCCACACTTAGGGATCCAGTGCACTAGTTTGATACTGGCTCACTCACTTCTGAAAAAGTGGCCAGCAAACTTGGATTGTCTCACAACTTGGGAAACACAATTCAACTACATGTATGAATCTCAAATGTATGCAAAATGCTTAATTTGTCCATTCTTATTTCATCTTGTAGAACAAGCCATCAAAGAGTTCTTCAGCTACCTGAGGTCAACATTTCCAGCCGAGTCAATTACGTTGAAGCTCCACTACTTAGAAAATCATGTCATCAAAGAAATTAAATGCACCGGCTTCGGCCTTGGCTTGCTGAGCGAGCAGGGACTCGAACTGACCCACAACAAGTGGAACCGAATCAAGAAAAATGTTGCTAATATGGGCGATAAAGTTAAGCGCTTCAAAACAGTAATGCGAAAACATCTCATAAGAATCATGCCTGAAGTGTCGGAAAGGATAAGACAGCCCAAGAAATCGTCTTTAGAAGAGTAGGCCCCTAATCTGCAATAAAATGACAAGAAATATTTGTTAAGATCTATTGAATTCCAATATTTTCTGATAATAGCGAATACTTAAATGTATTGATTGCCTTCATAGCAATTAACATGTTTTTTAATTATTTTAGTTTGAGTACCCTTTTTTTACTTGCCCTGTATTACGAACATCACAAAAATTATCCATACAGATACAGGGTGTCCCAGAATTAATTATACCAGTGAAGCCGCATTTTCATTGTCATAGGTTAAAGGGCTTATTGATTTTAACATACCTTTAGCACTCCGAGGAATTTTGGATTTTAATATTCAGACGTTTTTAATATGGAAAGCGTATAAATTCCAAGTTTGATGAAATTTGTTATTATTTTTTCAATCACGGTATAAATATTTCTGTGACAAACTGTAGTTTATTAGAACTTTATTTAAATAAATCATTCAATATTTTTGAATTGTTTGAGAAATTGAGCAGTTCCAAGATTGCGCAAACGCCTTTACCACTTGACGATGTATAGTAGTTGGGAAGGGTCACTTGGTCACGCTGCGTTGAACCATGCAGGTGGACGGTAATACACGTCTGACTTGAATTGCGAACAGGTTTGAAAACACTGAATTACACAATGTCTGTCACATGTTGAAACTGCACAACTTCCATTTAATGTTAACTTGTTACTGTGGAATGATGTAGGCCAGATGTAGGCTATGTTTAATTAAATGTTCATAATCATATCGCACATTTAAATATGTATTTAAAATTTACAATATCACCTGAAATTATTCATGTTGAACAAACAAAAATGTGCTTGCATTCCATTTTATTTTTGTACTTTTTGATGACAATGCATGAATCTATTTACCTAGCAATAATTGTTCCGATTCATCGTAAGGCTGATGTTCGTATATGAGTTAAGTTAACACGAGCAACTTGCACCGCGATACAGGCGAATTTGTACCCTGTCGTCAGTGTTTGAATTTTTCAAATTCTGGTTTAGGTTTAAGGCCTAGAATGTTTCAAGGTTTGAACATTTGCAGCATTATACAATGCAATTGGTCCGTCATGTTTGGTTTAAGGCCTAGAATGTTTTAAGGTTTGAACATTTGCAGCATTATACAATGCAATTGGTCCGTCATGTTTGCGATTTGAATATTTGTTCACATTTTAAACAAGGCCATCAGGAGCAGGTAGGCCCTGTAGGAATACAGTACACTTAATCCATGTTGGTATGAAACATTCATGTAGGCCTGTGCATTTGAGACATGATTAGAAGACCTAAACCTGGTGAGTTGCTGAAATCAAAGCAGACTCCCAATAATGTTTTGACAGCTTTGTTACTGTCACTGCTTGGACCATTCAGTGAAAATAATGTTATCAAATGTTCGGCAATATATTGTGTTTGCTGAATGGAATAAAAACATACATTATTTTTAAACAATTATTATGTCAGCGTGTATAAATAATTTACTAGACAGAAAACACAATATTGCAGTAGTAGTCCTATTTTCAAAAGTTATTAAATCATAAAGCTAATGAAATGAGATTGTTAGTTTCCCGTCACATTTTTTGTTTGTTCAGGGACAAGGTGACTATTTCATTATTCATTATTTTTGAAACATTCATTTTTTTTTAAATATTTGATCCGAATACGAGTAGTGTATAGAACCAAGAGTGTATAATTGTGAAAAGGGAGTATTAAATAAAGCAGTTTCTCGTCCACGCACCATTTTTCAGGAATTCTAATCTATAATTTTCTTCTTTCTTTTTTCCATAACTTTTTTTATATTTTTAAATATTTAAAAGGCTGATATCTTGGTAATAGATTTACTTTAATCCTATGCGCATTTTAAAGCAGGTTTTGTGTTAACCACCCGCCCCCCAGAACCATGAAATAAAACAAGCCTCATGCTCTTCAAGTTTCGCAACCAATCATATCATGCAATATCACTCTGTAAAAAAATGGTGATTTAGCAAAAAGTGCCCTCATCCTCTTTTTTTTCTTCAAAAGTTAGGACGAGAAACTATTTTTTTTTATTTGGCTTTAAGGCCAAGTAAAATAATGAAATATTTACCAAATAATGAAATATTCACGCGGGAACAAAATGCGAGTCGGTCGGGCGACGGCAAACTAACAATTCACTTTCATTAGCCTATAGGCCCTACCTATGATGAGTCTATAGTAATAATATCCGGAGTCAAATTTTGGCAACCCTGTATTATATTTTTTTATTCTACCCGCTAGTCATTTATAATAAGGTACATTGTACTTTGTAGGGTTAGATAGAGTTAGGCCTGGTTTTAAAGGTAAGGGTTTAGGGCAGATTATGACTAAAGACCCTTCTTATGACAAGAGAGTTTGACCCTTTTTATAGTGGGATGGTGCGATGGAATAAAATTCAGGGACTAGTTTTTAAAATGAACAGAAGAGTAATAAAAAGCTCTCCTGGAGTTTTTAAGGGGAGCATATAAGAGCAGTGACAAAGAAAGTGACTGAGGATTAGTGGAGCTTTAAACTACTCTCCAAGGGGAGCGATTAAGGAGCGCAATGCTCTGTAGCCCCTTAAAACTCAGTCCATGAATAAATTGTCTACTCCATGAATTTGACTTAGATGTTTTAGGCCTATGCAGTAGGCCTATAGAATAGCCTAGTCATGCTAGTATAGTAGACTAGTATAGCCTACTATTCTGAAAAAAAATCAAGTAAGCCCTAGTACTAGTAGTCGGCTAGCCTATGCCGGTTTATTCCATCAAATCAATTTTATCCCTATACATACAGGATTGCTGAACTTCAGCCCTTTAAATAATGCCAGGTTGATTGGGTGTGTGCGATTTGGACTTGGACACATGACATGATGATGATAATTGATAGGGCTAGGCTAGGTGCATGTCATATTCATAGGGGCCTAGACTAGGCTATTATATTTAGGAGTCTTACTAGTAATACAATATAGGCCTCGACTTCATGAAAATAGTAAACTTCAAGTGGAATATTACGTTTACAATTAAAATATCATTAAATCTCGGTAACGGCCAGCGGCTTTTGATTTATTACTATTAGCGTGCCCGTTTCTTTGCGTGTGGTGGCACAAATGTTGATGTATGGATGTATGGGATCATGAGGTATTAAGCTTCAATCTATACAGCTTTAGTAAACACACATTACACACAGTCCGTCGATCTATACATTAATGTTATTTTATTTCATCATACAATTACCTTAAAATAAATTGGAGACGGAAAATGTTGTCTTGATTCCCCTTTTGATGGGATACGATGCCAACACGACAGCAGCAGCAACAGGCACAACCATCCCCACGTGTAGTTGTTGTTAAAAGACAGCGCGCCAGTCTCTTTCGTACTAGCTTGGGCAACCCCTCACACAATCAATTATGTATGTAAATATATTCACGCCTTTGTTTTAATTTACGTGGCCCCTGAACAAGATTATTATATTAGAACCAGAGGTGGTTGGACATCGGCTTCGAATATAATCAGATGCCTCAATCGCGCCTTTCCGACAATTGGTACCAGTTTTGCGTCGGATATTACGCTTTAGAAATGAGAAAAGGGTTACCATTTTGTTACATGCATAAGGTCAAGTAATGGTCGATTTTAAAAATTCCAGAAAGTGCTTCACTGAATAATTGCGTTAATTTCAAAGTATTGAGTACTTGATTAAAAATATAGCCTTCCGAATAAATCAAAAAGGGACTTTCATAAAATATGAAGTAAATAAGTTGAAAGACCACGCGAGAAACACCAGCTATATACAGCTCTCATTTGTATAACAGCCCGTTTACCCCATCACATACAACGAAATTACTTATCCTAAATCCTTTTGAAAATATGTGTTTGTTGTAGTGAATCATAGGAAAATAACAAACAATTCATAAAAATAAAAAAAACCAGAAAGTAAAGCTTTAAAACCGTGGAAAACGTAAGGTATTTAAAATTAAAACCTTCCCTGAGGTAAGGTGCACTATTTTCGCGCCAAACTTAGCATTGGATGAAGGGAGCCCTCTGTTGACGAAGATTGGAGATTAAATGTCCGGCTGATGAGGCCGTGTTGCATGCGCGAATATTCATATACCAGTAAAACATTTGACCTGAAAGAACCGGGCGGAACCGCCCGTAACCGGCAGTCAACGGGCGGTCGAGTTTTGACGTCTCCCCCAACCTCAAAACAGCTGGTCCGGGACTTTTGGTGCAGGGTGTAGTTAACTACCGGGTTCACAAGCGTATTTATTACATGGGCACTATTTCATAAATGTCAGCTTAATATTAATCTTATAAATTTGTAAGTTCCGATTGGATTCTTCTTAAAGTTAAGTATAAATACTCTTCTTAGGATAAGAAGAATATTATCTTAGAAAGATGTAATATTCAGCTATCAATAAATATACACATGGAAAAAGTATCGCACCACTGTTTTTTGTTAATTAAGATGGTCCAGAAATGTTCCTAAAGCTATGAAATATTGAACATAATTATGCGCGAAGTGCTCAAAAATGTCCAGTTTGTTTAAACTAAATGGTCCAGAAAACGTTCCTGAAGCCATCTTGTTAGGTTTGAATAATTTTAAACAATGAAACTAATACGCGCGAATCGCGCAAAAACTGCCAATTTGTTTAAACTAAAATTGTCCACAAAACTCTTCTGAAGCCATCTTGTTATGCTTGAATAATCATTGAAACTAAAATGTTCGAAGCGCGCGCAAAAAAAGAAATCCAGTTTTTAAACTAAAATGGTCCAAAATACAATCTTGAAACCATCTTGTTATGCTTGAATAATTATCATTAAAACCAATACGGGCAAAGCGCGCAAATTTTTGGAATATAAATGGTTAAAAAAACGTTCCTGAAGCCATCTTGTTCTATGTTTCAATAATTAACATTGAAACTAATACGCGCGAAGCGCGCGCAAAAAAAGAAGTTTTTTAAACTAATATGGTCCAGAAAACATTATAGAGCCATCTAGTTATGTTTGAATAATTAAACAATTGAAACTAATTTTGCAGTACATGTTCAATTTCTAGTTGGTCATATTAAATCGTTGTGCAGTACAATACCCTTTTTATAATAAAGGGTTCAACAAAAGAAAGTATACCACTTTGTTTATGTCATTTTGAGTAACTTTCAATTTGTTTTTGACCAAACAGGCTAGATAGGCATTTAGATGAATCTTTTAGGCATAATTTGATACCAAATTTGCCCCCTAACAACAAAGATAAACCATGATTAGCACAATTTAAAGGATAATATCCCATTTTCAAAAGTCGCATTTCCAATACACAGCACGAGAAGAATTGGTTAATCTGTCCATGTTCTCCCCATCCATAACATTCCTTTACATTCAAATCCTTCACTCATGCATCAGTTTACATTTGAATTAGCCCGCGCATTGAGGGATATGCGCGGTGATCAGTACGGGATAAATACGGCATTATGTGTGTGTTAACAATTGGCCTATTCTTCTCGTGCTGTGTATTGGAAATGTGACTTTTGAAAATGGGATATTTTCTTTTAAATGGTGCTAATCATGGTTTATCTTTGTTGTTAGGGGGCAAATTTGGTATCAAATTATGCCTAAAAGATTCATCTAAATGCCTATTTAGCCTGTTTGGACAAAAACAAATTGAAAGTTACTCAAAATGACATAAACAAAGTGGTATACTTTCTTTTGTTGAACCCTTTACAATATAGATTAGTAAGCCTATCCCTTCCCTTCCCTCCAGGCTCCGGCTCTTGAACTTATTATTGGGCACATACTGTACATTTTTTCAAAACTCTTGAAATCTTAGTGCAGCACTCCTTGAAAAAAACACTTCCCAGGGGCTTGAAAAGCGCATTTATACATTAAGGAATTAAGATATGGGGTGTCAAACAGAGATTATTGTGTGTTCTAACTCTGCAAGAAGGGTTATCTGTTTCTATGCTTGCATTGCCGAGATATACATATACAAATGAATCAATCGACCCATATGACATATCCAGCAGCCAAATATTGACAGATTTCAGGCAGTGTTAAGAACTTTGAGCTAATGCTATGACGTCATAGTTCATACTTAGAAATCCACAAGTGTGTTGTTGGAAAGACAAAGGTTCATATTTTGTATTGATCACAATATCTCTCAAGAGATTAACTCATGCATCTCCATACCATGATCACTCTCATTACTTATTGACCGACCCTCGATCGTAGCTGAATGGGACATCTTAAACAATTTTCCCTTCCCCACACCTCATCAACCCAATGTTGGGAGACATTAATCAACTGCTGAATACATTAAAATGTCTCAACATTGCACTGGGGGAAAGGGGTGTCAGTTTCAAAGTAAGAGTTCCAAAACTTTTTTCCGGGATTGTCTTGACAAAGTGCAAAAAAAAGAAATATATAAATTTGTCTCATTACTCAAAAACGGAATATCGTATGAGCTTCATATTACCCACGGATTTAGATTGAATCATAGGCGTTAGAGCTATAGTATTGCATTTCAAACATTTAGGGAACGGTCACTGTAAACAATCCCTTATGGCAATTTACATGTAGACCTATTTTGTTAGTGTTTACGGTTCGAAAACGCATGTTATTGAGATAACATTTCTTTCTTAACTTATTATTTTTTATTTAGGGGTTCAATAAGGTTTCGGAGTTGTTTATCTTGAATCGACAACGGTAAGACGGGTTTATTTTGCGAGGGCAGCTTTAGCTGCCCGAGCAAAATAAACCCGTCTTACCGTTGTCGATTCAAGATAAACAACGACGAAGACCTTGTTGAACCCCGTTCAACAACGACCAAACATATTTACATCATTCAAATGTGAATATCGTTTTGGATAATTAATGAAAACAAGTACAAAACTTGTTTTAATAGGCTTAATTTGACATTTAAAAAAATAGCTGCTCTTTAAAAATCGAGAAAAAAAGTTTAAGTTTATTATAATTAGGCCCTTATTTGGACATCGTCCGTTCCCCGTAAATGGGCGATCGAACTTCAGAATGGGCTGGGTTACAAAAGGTAAACATGAGAGAAGACAAATTATTTCGCAAGTAATTGTGAAATTAAAAATATTTTGTAAATAGCATTTTATTCACACACCACCTTTAACATTCGGAGAAAAATTAAATCAAGAATGCGTTTAATTTACACAACACATTTTGATACATGTTTATAGAATATTTGTATAAAATCAAAACACACCCCTCCGTTTCAATAGTGGTACGGTCCTGGAGATCAAAGCGAACACATTTCGCCGCGATGATGCAAAAATTGCGATTCTCTTGCGCTCAGGTAGCGACGGTTCGGCTAAAATTGTGGCTTTAGAAGTGAACCTTTACATATGGCCCTCGCCAAGAATATTTTCCTCAGGGGTATAGCTACATTTCGGTATATAAAGCTATTTGCTAACTTTAAGGATTTCATGGCGAAATGCATTTATACGCCGAAAAAATGAACAAATTTGTGCGAACATTTTTGTTTGTTTACAATTTTGCGGTTTCCAAATAAGGTTCGCTATCCTAGTAATTTGCATATGAACAGTGGGTTTATCTCAAATCAACAACGCTTTGTTACTGTACTTAAGGTATGGGGGAGTTGTTGAATGATAGATAAATGTGTTACAATTAAATTTAAATCAAAATTAAAACATAAGTACACCGCCAGTGGGATTCGAACCCACTCCCTAAAAACACATGGCCCTATACTAAAAGTAGAACTGTTTAAGTACCGAAATAATGATGCATTAATCGCAATCACATATTTTCGTAATAGCTTACCATTTCAAATTGAATTAAAAATGTATACTTATATTTTTTAACTTTGTATGAAATCGATGGTAAACAAGGAAGTCAATGAATGATGAAAAATGAATAATGACTTTCACCTAGTCCCAATTATGCAATCACCAACAGGATATTGCAGATAGCCTAAATATGAAATAATACTGAAATTAAGCATTAGTTGCAGATAGCCTAAATATGAAATAATTCTGAAAGCGATCAAACCTTTGATGTTGTGCTTGTAGTTACTCGTTTCCCTTCTCACGGTGTGTAGTGAGCCTAGTAGAATGAACAATTCTGTTGGTGCCCTGGAATCCAGGTGGTTGCACGATGCTTTTGATTTCCGCTTGTCGCAACTCGGTTTTGATTGGTTACGGGAGGTCTACATGCATGACATGGCAAACCGTATGCGTGTGCGATTATTCGTTTCTTTTATTCCTTTTTTTACAGATATTCATACAGTTATCAATACAGCAATCATTGATCTAGGGTCAATGCAGCAAAACAGCACTGTTTACAGATATTTCGTACAGTGTGCGATTATTAAGCTGAATGGCAGTATAGCTCGGTATTGTAGAAACGGTAGTACAACATTATTCAGTATAAATTCACTAGATGCGATGATATACTCTTTAATCCGAGTCGTAATTTGGACGATAATCGTGAAATGTATGATTCAAACGTTATCGTCGTCCTCCACTACTTCGGATTCGACCATTGACAACGGACAAGCCTGCAATGTGTGTCGATGTGAATACGGTTCTAATGTCGATTGCTCCAGTCGCAACTTACTGCGATTGCCGGAAAACATCCCCGTTGACACCAAATCTTTGTAAGTCAAATGTAATGTAGATCGATTGTAAAGGCCAGGCAATGACTGTGAGGGTCAAACTCGCTAGTCATAAGGGTCGCTAGTCATAAGGGTCACCAGTCATAAGGGTCGCTAGTCATAAACCCTAACCCTAACCCTAACCCTAATCATACCCTAACCAGTCAGCTGTAGGACGGGCCTCGTTTCAATTGAGGGCGCTCTGAAACGACGGGTGTACGTAACCAAGGTAACGCACACCGGTCAATTTGCGCAATGATTGAATTTCGCCTTTACCCCAATTATCTGCATGAAAAGTAACTATCCATCGAGTCATTGCCACATCCAGTTCGATGATTTAATTTAACCTTTGACCCCAACATCACACGACACAAGCTAAAATTATGTCTTTTTTGATCGGTTTGCTGCGACCACCATTTTCTAGACGAGATTACATTATTTTATAGAATTTGTAGGGTAAGTGTGATAATTTTTACATTAAATATATGCTCTATAGTATTCAGAAGTGATGCATTTGTAACGGTTATCTCTGTTCTTTTTATGAATTTTGAAAATTGTGACGTGAGGCGGAAACGCAGTCCCGTTCCCAAGCCCGCCCTCTATTGAAAAATTGTTCGTATTCCGGCGGGCGACGGACTTCCGTCACTTGATGAATCGCCGTGTAAAAAATGACGGCAGTGCGTCAATGACGGCAGTGCGCCCTCAATTAAAACGGGGTCCCGTTCTACAGCTGACTGCTAATCCAAACCCTAACGCTAACGCTAACGCTAACCCTACCCTACCCTACCCTATCCTACCCCTACCCCTAACCCTAAACATACCCTAAACCTAACCCTAAGATACTTTTATGACTAGCGTACTCGTGGTAAAGGAAAATACGTTATCACTAGCGACCCTTATGACTAGCGGCTAGACCCCGACTGTGAAACTCTAGTGAACGACAAAAGCGAACCTCGATCTATAGCCTTTTCATGATTTACTCAATATTGTGCACTATACATTTGATTCAAGGTGGATTATTGTTCTTGTAATATTTGTGACATTTGCCTGTCTATGACTTCTTTTTACAGAGATCTTCATAACAACCACCTGGTTGATATCGATGAGCATGATGATGCAATCTTTGTTCATTTGCCTGCCCTACTAAGACTGTAAGTTTTGGATCTGTTTTTTCTAGATTAAATAAGTCATCAATTTTGACACCCAAATCCCGTTTGTCTATGGTGTGTTATCAACATCATCAACATATGCTATGACTATAAGCCATCCATCTGGACAACGGATATTTATTATACATCAATCAAACTTGTTTTAATATTAGGTGAAGAGATCAGTTGCGAGCGTTCGCCTAAGTATGTGTCGGGTTGGTGGGGGTGGGGGGTTGATAATAAGCAAGTTGTCTAGGCTCTCTCCATGTCAATGACTTGATGCTGTTCTCTATATATTTGGGCTTTTATCTTATTCCCATGCCACGCCACTTTCATTGGCTTTTTTAACACTGCCAGTTCATTCGTGTAAAATGTAATTAACGCCAAATAGGTCAGGAATGAATAAAACCCATTTAAATAAACTAGCAATTCTACCGAAATAGGCCTTATTTCCCTCAATGACTGTCATCATGGGGCCACCCACTCTCACTATTTTGGACACGCCACTTTGGCTTCAGGATTCCGTAATATTTTGACTTGACTTACTTGACTTAGGGCGGATGATTTTTCCGAACCACAATGCCTCTCCAGATCTTCCTATCCAACATAGCTGTCTTGATTTCTTCCACCTGCAGTCCTGTATCACGTTTGAGTATGTCAATGTAGGTCAGTGCTGGTCTACCACGCTTTCTTGCTCCGTGCTTTGGGATTCAATGTATAAGTTTGTGTACAAGCTCCTTGGACCCTCTGAAGCAGTGTCCAGCAAATCTTGCTCTGCGTTCTCTGATCTTGTCCGAGACTTTTGGCATGTCCCCATACAGGTCCTTATTTGTCACATGCTGACTCCAGTTGATGTTGAACACAGATCTTAGCATCCTAGTGTAGCATCCATCCAGTTGTTTATCAAGCTTTGGGGTGACTGTCCATGCCTCACATCCATAAAGGAGGACGGATTCTACTGTAGCTATGAACAGTCTTTCTTTGAGCTTTCTGTATAATGATTTAGCCTTCCATAGTTGACTAAGTTTGCCACAAGCTCTCCATGCAGCTGCCTTGCGTGTTTTGATGTCCTTTTCAGTGCTGTTCATCCAGGCTCCAAGGTATTTGAAGTCTTCCACTTTATCAAGGCGCATGCCTTCACTTGTGGTAATTACAGGTACTTGCGTCTGGTTGAAGGACATGTACTTCGTCTTTGCAGCGTTCATTTTGAGCCCAACTCTTCCCACTGAAGTCTCCACTCTGTTTAGTAGTGATTGCGCTTGAGACACTTCCTCAGACAACAGTGCAATGTCGTCAGCAAAGTCTAAGTCTGTTAATACGGTTGGTCCTATTCTTTTGCTGCTTCTTTTTGTTAGGTGGAATCCTAGCTCTTCTTCTTTGCCATCTATGGCCTCTCTTAGGGCATAGTCAAGAACAATGACAAAAAGATATGGAGCCAGGGTGTCTCCTTGTAGTACTCCAGCCAGTATCTCAAACACTTCTGTTTCTCCATCTGGTGATATGACCTTTGCCTTGGTGTCTTTGTATATGTCTGCTATCGCATTTGTAAGCTGATCGGGTACACCATAGGCTTTCAATATTTGCAGCATTCGTCCCCTATGTATTGCGTCAAACGCTTTCTTAAAGTCGATAAAGGTTATGATGGCTGGCAGGTTATTTGATCTTATTCCCTCAATAATTCTTCGAAGGGCAAGTATATGACCTACAGTGGTACGTCCTACTCTGAAGCCATTTTGATTAGCTCTTAGGTGGACGTCGAGCTCCGGTCTAATTCTGTTGAGTATCATCTTGTTGTATAGCTTGGCAACAATTGAACTCAGGCTTATTCCACGGTAGTCACCTCCCAAGCTGAGATCGCCTGATTTCGGTATTGGTACTATGTTGAGAATGGACCACTGTTCTGGCTTTTCCCCGTTCAACAAGGCATCATTGCAGAAGTCGAGGATGATGTTATCCAAATCACATCTTTTGAGCATTTCAGGTGTAATACCATCTTCCCCACAGCTTTCCCCTCTACTAGTGCCTTCTTAGCCTTCTCATATTCCTCCAAGTCAAAGGTTCCTACTTTAATGTTGAGATCTGATAGTATTGGAGCAATTTCCTCATCTTCATTACTTATATGTGGTGGGCTCCCAAGTAGATTTTTGAAGTGAGTGTACCAGTTGTTTAATCTCTCCTTTTGCGTGGACCCTTTGATTTGCCCCTTTCTTGTTGTCAGTCTTCCTGATATTTGGTTTATCAGTTTCCAACTCTTACCATGCTTGCTGTTTATGTGAGCATTTTCTACCTCTCTTAGCTTATTGGTAAGGTCTTTCTCTTTCACTTGATCATAAGCCTCCCCTAGGCTCTTCTTAGCATCCTTATAATCTCTGCTATTTTCCTCATTGTTAGAGTCTAGTTGATATTTTGCGTAAGCTTCATCAATTTTTGTTCTCGCCCCGATAACCTGGGCGTCTTTTGAGAAGTAGGTTCTTTTCTCTTTCTTCCGCGCCGGAATGACTTCTTCTGCAGCTTCTTGAGTGGCTGTAATGAACCTTGTGTATTTCTCAGTTGCAGTTTCTACGTCATCCTGAAGGGGCTGAAACCTATTGCGCACCTCTATACTGTATTTAGCTTGTAGATCTTGATCAGTTGTCAATAGATTCCAATCGTACTGCTTTTTCCGTTTGATGATCTTACTCTTCCTGAGGCTTAATCGGATGCTAGCAGAGACTATTCTATGGTCAGATCCCACACTAGCAAAGGTGTTGTATGCTTCAGAATTTTGAACACTGTTTCGCCATTTCCGCCTGACAAGGATGTAGTCCAGCTGTAGTTTATTGCCGCCTGGGCTGACATATGTCCACAACTTGCCTTTTTTCTTGCGAAAGTAGGTATTTGCGACTATTAGATCTTTCTCTTTAGCTAGTTCTGCTAGATACTCTCCATTTCTGTTTGTATCATCATGGTATGAAAATTTGGCGTCATCCTTTCCAAGTCTGGCATTGAAGTCGCCGACAACAAGCAAGATGTTGTGTGCTGGAATGGAGTCAATCGCCCCCTTTAGACTGTTGTAGTGCTCTTCTATGATGTCCTCTTCCGCCACATTTGTAGGGCAGTAGGTCACCACTACAGTTGTTGCTGGGTTACCATGGAAGTTAACTATGAGTGTACGATCAGAATGTGGTTTAATACTTGCTAATGACCGGAGTGCTGTGTTGTTGAGTAGTATCCCGAATCCACCTACAGCTGCACCTGCTTTATTTCTTGTTGCTGAGGTAGTGATCAGTGTTCTGCCCAAAATGATCTCATATTTCACAGGGTCATCATGGACAATGCGGTGCTCCTGTATCCCAATCATGTCAATTTTATATTTGATTAGATTTGATACAAGCTCCTCCCTACATCGACTCTGTCTGATAGTTCTCACATTCATGGTAGATATAGTGATATTTGTCTTGCATGTTGCAAGTCGTCTCCTCTTGCGCGCTCTGCCGTCAAGCTTACTCCTCCCTTCCGGGTTTGGGGGCATGCCGTCATCAGTTGATTTTGAAATATCCGAGTCTGCTCCAGGAGACGTTAGGTTAGTAGGGACTTTAACCCTAGTGTTGGTTTGGTGTGACATCATGGTTTTTCTGTTGCTATAATCACTGCGGTCGCAACTCCTGCAGCATGGTTTATTATCAAAGTTGTCCTTCTTCTAGAATACTTGCCAGCCAAGGCTAATGAGTATATTCTACCCGAGTCTCAATATTTTAGATTGAAACCTAGTAAGCTATGTTCAATAGACCTTCAGACTACTCCAATAGTCTTAGATCTACCGACCATTGCCCCCCAGAGCTCCGTCAGTTAGCATTAACATAATATAACGTAATATTAACGTAATATTTTAATTCATATATATTAATGAGTTTCCTCCAAAGATGAACTGTACACTAAAATCCAATATTGAAAATGTTTTTATTTTAACAGAATGATTCAACACAATTCCATCCGAACGCAGTTCAAATTGCCTTCTTCACTCATAACACTGTAAGTGTAGGCCTACACAAATACAGAAAAAATCATATTCGTATCTGCCTCTAAACGAAGATTTGAGATCTTTTAAAATTGTTTTAGGGATTCGTCAATAATACAATATATGAGTAGTTGTTTAATAGAAAATGTTTTTTTCCTGGAAATTCTATTTTGGTGTCCATGTAACTGAAATATCTAAGTTAAATTTAATACCCAAGAAGTGTAAGCTTCAAGCATGGATAGGCCTACATGGTCTATGCGCGGATGAGTTTAGACTCATCCGCGACTTAAAAGCAACTTAAAAGTTGCTGAAACTTAGAATGGATTTGGTAAAATATTTTATAGGCAGTGTGATGATGTCATATAACGATATCTTGCCCTACAGATATGTTGTTTACGATTCGATATTTATTTTCCGGTATTTATGTCCTAATGGTTTCCACAGAAATGCTGGCTATAACAACTTGGTGGATATATATGGTATGTTCGATACATCAGAATTTCTATGGAAAATGTAAGTATATATCTATTATCATGATTATATAGCTTATGTATTGTATAAACTCAAACTGGAAGCTAGCTAATTCAAATTCAATGTTACGTATACTTCCCATACGATCATTTTGTCCAATCATCAGGCGAATAGATGTTTCTCTGATCGCAGGCTTTTGACCCATTGAAAATGAATATACACATTCAATGGTGTTTTAAACCAGCGGTCAGACCAACATTTACTACATATATTTCTCCGGGCCCGCCTGGGACTCTCAGCAATGACTCGGTGCATTCTTCGATTCAAATGACTATGGCCACTCACATCATTAATGTTAGTTGGACTGTCACCTTTCACTTAAGGAACATCTCACGCATTCGCTGATTCACTAACAAGGAAACCTGCCGTCACGTTGTATACGCTCTCTCATTCTTTTCTGCATTGATTATTGTAATGGCCTTCTGTCTTTTCTACCAAAAGTATATAACTCTTCGTTTGCCGTGTCTACAGAAGTGGGCTGCATGAGTTATTTTTTACTGTAAACATGTAAACAGACAACATGATTCTGCAACTCTGCTGAAATAGCTCCATTGGTTACCCGTTTAACAGAGGATCATTTTCAAATGGCTCTTGTATGTTTATAAGTCATTGAACGGAACAGCACCCATGTACCTATCAAACTGTGTTAAATTGCAGCATGTTCCAAATAGGCACTATAGATCTTCCCAGTATCATCTTCGCGGGTATCTTCGTCTTGAGTGTCCTATGACAAGAGCTAAAGCTGGTGACAGGAATGTTACTGTATGTGCATCCAAGTTTGGAACAATCTAATTTCTTCGGCAGTCTGTTTCTGTTATTGCCTCCAAAAGGGCCTTCAAGACATATTTGTTCCCCGGTGGTTTCAGTCAACGTTAACTTTGGGTACGCATGATCGTTCCAAAAATCGCAAAAAAGGGGGATTTTCTGTACCATGTCCGCGGACATTCCGCGGACATTTATGTCCGCGATTTTCACAAATTAGGGGTGTTTTTTGAAGCTACAAAAAAGTATGTCCGCGATTTCAAAAAATAAGGGGTCATTTTGGAAGCTATGTCCTCGATTTCAAAACATTAGGGGTGTTTTTGGAGAGGCTATGTCCACGAAGAAGTAAAAAGGGGTATTTTGAACCATATGTGTTCTCGTTTTTGCGCAAATAGGGGGACTATATAGTTTTTGTGCGAAAAGGGGGTCAAATTAGCAAAATTGTCCGCGAAACGCCGTCAAATAGGGGGTATTTTAAGATCCTGGAACGATCATGTGTTACCCCTCTGAATACGAAGAGAGAACACTGGAATTCGTTCCCCATCTAATCGTGTTCTTCATATTATTATAAGCACTACTCCGGAGAACAGCGCGTCACAAATGTAATGTTGTTATGTCCTGTGACCTGTGTACGTATGTAATTATTCATAAAGGATAAATAGTCATCAATCAGACCAGTTCAATTAACATGGCTTACACTTTCAATCCTTACATCAACATATGTGTAGTGTTCCTTTGTGCGTAATGGATTCTACATAGTGTTCACGGGTTCTATTCTTTATAAAGTTCTTGGGAGTGGGTCATTACTCGTTATACAATGTTATAGTCCACATGCAACAGGTACCTGAAGATTTCATTCTTGTTGGAAATATCGTGTTATCGGAAAACTGTAAACTTCACATGTGAAGGAGGCTTTCTGGACCAATTATCACACATTCAGACGATATACCTTGAAACTCACTTTAATACGTTTAACATGTTTAATAAATCTTCTTCTTCTTGCATATCATGTCACAATCATAATCTTGGCAGGCGTAGTTACAAGTAAACTATTTATGTTATGTTACGGTAAAAGACGATATCCACTCGTTACTGGACGCATCCATCTTATCTTGTAGAGCCTACTTTTCCCATCATGCATTACTTCAAACAGGGGGTGTGGGACCCGACTCGGTAAATGAGTCAACACTTAGAAAAATCCTAAGAAATGATTTTGAACATTACAATATGCATCATGATAATGTGGTGACCTCCAAAACTTATTCATGTTTTGATTGGTTAATGTTGGTCACTGCTCTTATAATCTAACAGTATCCAATATAGTAAATCAGATTTGTCTAGGACTTCAGAGAGGCAACAAGTCATCATCTTGCTTCGCGGTCTTCGGTTCAATCTCCGTTATAATTAAAAAAAATGGAGATGTAACAAATGAATATATAGTATAAAGTCTATTTGATGTGTCCTGGTATTCATGTTAGTGAAGTCAACGCTCAAGAAAATGTTAGGGTTCTTTTGGATGTTTAAAGCCATTTATCTTCATGGTAACATTGGTCTCCTTACAGACTGGGTCTCGTTGCTGTTATATAGAGATGTTTTTTTATAGTGGGATAACTATCAATCTTCCTAACAAATGTACATGTATGTATTAATGACTTTGTATACATTAACGTTCATCTGTCACCCACGTAAACACAACCTCTGTGGTCGAATGGGGTTTGAGACTGTGTGTTTTTAATTTAATTCGAGACTGTGTATTATTAAAGTCATATTATGCGAACTTTTCCAACAGCCACCCTCTATCTTTGATTTTTACTTTGAAAACAGATTTGCATTTCTGATCATAAATCATAAAGATCCTCCGAGTTACAAGAGCGATACGATTTTATAAGATTTGTTTGTTTGTAAATAAATTTCTTTAACACCGTGTTAATGACGTTTAACACTTTCCACGCGGCAATTAGTTTTACCATATTATATACAAAACATATTTTTCAGAAACCTTTCCCAATTTTCAAAGTCTATCTCAAGGATTACTGACCTAATACTAGGCATGTTTGTACTTACGTCAATGCGTTTCTCATGGTGATTTCAAATATGGTATTGAAATCCAATAATTTTGACATTTTTTAAACATTTTGTTACATTTGGAATGTCGTCTGCAGATGCCTGCCGCGTGGAAAGTGTTAAGGTGTTTCAGGCTACGATCACACAAGTGAAAACATTAGTCTAGAATGTTTTATAATGAAAATCGAAACAAAAATGTTAACTTGGAAGCATGATTTATGAGTCTAGGAAAAACATTTCGGATAAGTCAAAATTCATTGTAAACGAGAAAAAAAGAAAACAAATTGTGTACAAATTTGAAAAATATCACATATTATTGCTTTCAACTTCAACTTGATGCCTCCATCACTACTGATGATTGGCGACCATATTTGCACTCTTCTTTCTCCACTTTGTTCTATCTTGTGCTGCACGTTTGGCTTGAACGTAGTTGAGACCAGTCCATTCCCTGATGTTATCAAACCAGTTGCTTTAATCGGGCGTTATTCTGTAATGACCTACACACCAATACCATTAGAGCGACCTCAATCGATCTTCAAGCGATCTCCACATCGTGCATGAATTGTCGTACACGGATGATAAAAACTATAGAGGGCGGTGTCACTCTTCATGTTTAAACAAATAGCGACCTCAAGCGACCTTCCCTTGTATTGCATGAATTGTCGTACACGAATGAAACAAACTATAGAGGGCGGGCCTCAATTTATAAATGCCGAAATAAGGGGACAGTACTAAGATGAAGGGGACAGCGGCCACCACGTCCATGTCTTTTTATATATCAGCTAAATTCTCACCGCGTCCACGTCTTTTTCATAATCCTGGCGAAATTTCACCGCGTCCACCGCGACCGCGTCTATTCTAAAACCTAGTTCTTGACGTTTTGCGATATCAAAAACAGACGAAAAGAACGCCCTCCACACCAACTATTTTCGGCGTAATTCTGTAATGCCCTACAACACAGGGGGGGAAGGACATCGTTTTATTTTGTTACTAAATTTGGGGGATTTTCCAAGGATATTTCCAAAATTGCGACATGGCGAATTGTATTTTGTACACAAGTCTATGGGATAGATTTTCGTAGAGACCAATATTAACCGACTGATTGTATTTAATTGGCCCGTGGGCCACGTCTTTTTATAGTCTTAACTGGAAGATAAAGACTTTAACTTGCATTTTCAAGAAAAAACAAGCGTGGCCCACGGGACGTTTTTTAGCAAAAAGACATTAAAGAACTGCTATTTTGACAGTTTTCCTTTCAAATTACGAAAAACCCGTTACAATGTTTAGTGTCTCTTCAACAGACTTTGCATATCACTGAGCAATATCGCAATACGTCGTTATACGAACAGAATATAGATATGCTAAGGAGACTGAATTATGATCCGGTCACACAAAAATGGAGATTGATGCGGGGACGAGTGATGTTGTTGACAAACACAACTGGATTTAAACAATTCTACAACAGCTACATATCATGTATAACTGATTGTACGACAGAGAGGTTAACAATAAGTTACAGTACATAACAACTCTAGCGTGATGCGGATATTCCGTTTTGCTGGAGTAACCAATCCAGATCCAGAACGTCAAAGGTGAGTTGACACACGCACATGAGTCGTAACAATCAATTGATTTGTTGTGCTTTCCATAGGCTGTGTCTCCAGAAACTCCGAATTCGGAAGGTATGCGTGTGTATTGCAGAATTGGTGAGAATTTACACCGAATTTACACACTTGATGCTTGATGTGGTAATTACTATAGAGCTTAAACAGCTGAACTGGAATGTATCAGGGAGGGGTCAAGATGTTGTTGTGACTGTTACGATTATAAGATGTACTCTCATAGTATTGTAACATATAATTATGTCTTATTATTACTAGCATTACTATACCTATATTTACTGGTATAATATTGACCAGTCCCTTGTATCCACAGTACCATGCTCTACCTATTCCCTAAGCTAGCATTCCTCTAGTTTGCATGTAACCTCTGATCTCTTGTCCTCTGCACTACCCCCAAACTTGGCCTAGCTAGCTAGCACTGCCCAGCCCAACCCGATTTCTCCTCAGTTGAGTTTTTACATGTATTACCGACTGTACTGATGTTTTGTACGTTCTGATGACACATTAAATTTCATACATAGATTTAATACTTCCAGAGCAGATTCATTTACTGTAATTAGTGAATATGAGTTCAACAGGTTATGGGCCCAGTTCCGAGAAGTGGAGACGACAATTGTTTGACGGAGATGGGGAGAAATACGAGATCTGGGAAACAAGATTTCTTGCCCACTTACACGGATTGAAACTAAAGAAAACCATTCTTGATGCTGAACCTAACGCAGACAAGAATGCACAATGTTATAGCGAACTTGTTAATGTCATTGATGACAAGAGCTTGGCTCTTGTAATGCGAGATGCACCTGGCGATGGAAAGAAATCATTGGAAATACTTCGGGAACATTATGCTGGTGTTAGTAAGCCAAGGATCATATCCCTATATACAGAACTTACATCGCTGATGAAGGAGGGCAGTGAGACTATCACCGACTATGTAATTCGGGCAGAGAAGATCATGACTGCCCTACGCAATACAGGTGAAACAATAAGCGACGGCTTGATGGTAGCGATGGTGTTGAAGGGCTTACCAGAATCTTTCAAACTTTTCTCTATCAATATATCGCAGGCGAGTGAAGAAGTGAAATTCCCTCAATTTAAGGCAAAACTAAGAAGCTTTGAGGAGGCTGAAAGTTTGAACCGCAAAATGGATCCTGCATCTGACCATATCATGGCAGTAAAGGACAATAGGCCTAATCCAAACTGTTTCACCTGTGGTCAGAGAGGGCACATTTCATGGAACTGTCCGAATAATCCACGTGCACAAAAGACAGAGGACATCCGAGCAACCAACTCCGCGTCAACATCATGGTGCAGCTACCACCGGAGCACCTCACACAACGATGACAACTGCCGTACCCAACAGCGTCACAAAGCCAAGCAAGTATTGGACGGACCAGTCGAACCACCCTTGATTGAACACTCCCGCGACGACTCTGCAAAAGAATCTCTCTCTTTCGCATTCAAGTCAAGCCACGCTGTTACATCACACTACAATGGACTCCTGGTGGATACGGGCGCCACATCACACATTGTGACTTGTGACATTGTTAACAACTGTGACCCCTCATTTGATCCAAGTAAACATTTTATGGAACTCGCGGATGGATCGAGGATGAATAATCTCGTGAAGAAAATAGGAGACGCCGAAATTGTGCTTCAAGACGGGGATGGACAACCGGTGAAGACAATTCTCAAGAGAGCACTTTATATACCGTCTTTTCCCCACGATACTTTCTCTGTGACAGCCGCAGCGCGGAATGGAGCAGAGATAATACTGAAGGACGGACAGAGTCAGATGAAGAAAGACGACAAGAAGTTCAATATAGAAGAACACAATAGACTGTACTATCTTAAGACTGTAGAAGATATAGACAAGGTAAACCTATCACTAGATGTCAAAGAATGGCACGAAATATTAGGCCACTGTAATTTCGAAGATGTTCTAAAACTAGAGGATGTTGTTGATGGTATGCAAATCAAAGGTAAGGTAAACAAAACCAAATTGACCTGTAACACATGTCTCAAGGGCAAATTTGTAAACAGCAGAAACCGAGGGCCAGATACACGAGCCACACGCCCACTAGAATTAGTACATACTGATTTAGCAGGTCCCATGAATGTAATTGCCAAAGACAACTTCAACTATGCCATCTCATTCACTGACGACTATTCGGGTGTTATTTTTGTTTATTTTCTCAAAAACAAAAGTGATTCAGTCCTGGCAACCGAAAAATTCCTGGCAGATTGTGCGCCATATGGTAACGTGAAATGCATCCGATCAGACAATGGGGGAGAGTTCATGGGTAGTGACTTTCAAAACTTACTAAGGGGTAGAGGCATACGACATGACACATCCTCACCGTACTCCCCTCACCAAAACGGTACTGCTGAGAGACACTGGCGTACTCTTTTTGAAATGGCTAGGTGTCTGCTTATTGCTTCGGGACTTCCAAAATACATGTGGGCATATGCTGTAAAAATCGCAGCATACATAAGAAACAGATGTTTTAACAATCGCACCGGACAGACCCCATACCATACACTCACAGGCTTAAAGCCAGATGTATCCAGGATGGGGATCTTTGGTTCAGAGTGTTACGCATACAAACATGATCACACTAAGCTTGATTCAAAGTATACAAAGGGTATCTTTGTTGGCCACGATACAAATAGCCCGGCGTACCTAGTATATTACCCAGAGTGTGGTAAAGTCCTGAAGCACAGACTCATCAAATTTATCAGACAGAATATAGATCAACAGACCCAGACCAATGATGGTGTTATTGATGTAGGTGTTCCTAAACAAGATAGTGAAGATGGTAAACCTTCAACCTCTGACAATGACCATGACAATGACATTGCACATGATGACCATGAAAGGACGAGTGACGGAGGAGAAAATCCTTCAAATGACCAAAGATATCCCAAGAGAGATAGAAGTCCTCCCAAGTACCTCGATGATTATGTAACTGAACTTGAAAGTGAAGACACTGTGCATACATCACATGATTATTGTTTAAAAATTCACGAAACCCCCCAATGTTACACTTACAGAGAGGCCTTACATTCCCCACATGCATCTGAATGGAAGCAGGCCATGACAGAAGAATTCAACTCGCTCAAAGAAAACAATACCGGTACCTTTGAGCTTGTTACTTTGCCAGCGGGTGTAAACACAGTGGGGGTAGGTGGGTGTATGTAACCAAAGAAAATGCTGAGGGTAACAAATCATTCAAGGCGAGATATGTGGCAAAAGGGTACAATCAGGTGAAAGGAATAGATTACCACGAAACATTCTCACCTACAGCCAACATTACATCAGTGAGAGCACTGATGCAAGTTGCAGCCCAAAATGATCTTATTGTTCACCAAATGGATGTCAAAACCGCATATCTCCATGCCCCGATAGATACAGATATCTACCTAGAACAACCTGAGGGTTTCGAAGTCAAATCAGATACAGGTGACAGACTAGTGTGCAGACTCAACAAGTCATTATATGGTTTGAAACAATCTGGGCGTAATTGGAATAAGGTATTACACAATCAACTGTGTAGAAACGGTTTCACACAGAACTCAGCAGACCATTGCGTCTACAAAAGACGCACAGACAATGGTGTAACCCTTGTCCTTGTTTGGGTAGATGACTTGATTATTGCAACAAGCAATGAGACACTGATGAATCACTTCAAGGGTATAATGAAAGAACAATTCAAAATGTACTTGAAGAAGGCAAAATTGATATTCAATACTGTCCTACAGAAGATATGGTTGCTGATATCTTGACAAAACCAATGACAAAGTTAAAAATCCAAAAGTTTACAAAATACCTTTTCGGCATTTAGTTTATATTATAGTATTGCAGAACTTTGCAATATATAATTTCAGTAGATTGGTACGATGTACTAAGACTTATAGCACCATTATAAGTTGTCATAGTTTACTTTAATTACTAGTGTACCGTGTATAGTTAATAATTAATGGTTCGGAATTATGAGAGTAAGTGGGGGTGTTACGATTATAAGATGTACTCTCATAGTATTGTAACATATAATTATGTCTTATTATTACTAGCATTACTATACCTATATTTACTGGTATAATATTGACCAGTCCCTTGTATCCACAGTACCATGCTCTACCTATTCCCTAAGCTAGCATTCCTCTAGTTTGCATGTAACCTCTGATCTCTTGTCCTCTGCACTACCCCCAAACTTGGCCTAGCTAGCTAGCACTGCCCAGCCCAACCCGATTTCTCCTCAGTTGAGTTTTTACATGTATTACCGACTGTACTGATGTTTTGTACGTTCTGATGACACATTAAATTTCATACATAGATTTAATACTTCCAGAGCAGATTCATTTACTGTAATTAGTGAATATGAGTTCAACAGTGACGCCCCGTGTATGGTCTCCGCAGGGCGGAGCACCATGTTTTGTACGTCACACAACTGCCAGTTGTGTTATTTACAGTCCCGGCCTGACCCCCATCCGGGACAAAGTGTCAACGCTGCGCGCCATACGGTCCCGGACCCCTTAGCCAGGACAAAGTGTACAGCGGCCCGGCCCCCCATAGCTGGGACAAAGTGTAAACCCCAGCTACATGTACTGTCCACTTCATGACCATGTGTATACATTTTATGTACCTTAGCGTACATCCCCACTATGTATGTGTACACACGCCCGGGGTATACATTTGTGTACCCACCCCTACCCTACACCCCCGCTACATTCCATTCCCCGGCATATTTTTTCAGCACTTGATGTATGTCCCCGCTCAGTGGCGTAACTAGACTTTTTCATTTGGGGGGGGGGGGGGGGCGGCAGGAAGGGGACAGTGACTTGAAATGGGGGGGGCTCCTAAGACAAGATTTTCCAAGATTTTTTTGAGTAAAGAGATGCGCGCGAAAATTTTCGACTTTACAGCTATTTTTGCACGATTGAGCTACATTTTGGCTCTAAATAAGCTTGTACCAAAGAATATTTCATTTTGGGAAGACATGCGCGCGTAGAGCGCGAACATTTTCATATGTGTACTTTTGACCATCATAGTTCCATGATTCCTTTCGTCAAATGAACCGACAGTGCCATTTATTGACGTCATTATTGGGGGGATTTGGTGTGTACTTTTTTGTAAATTTTATTTACAGCCGTACTTGATTTCATTTGGGGGGAAAGGGTTCCAAGTGGGGGGGGGGGGGGGGGGGGCCCGCTGGTTACGCCACTGTCCCCGCTACACGCCCCGGCTAGCCCAGGGGTAGAATTTTGGCGCGAATCCGCGAATCGATCTCAAGTCCAAAACAGGACCTACAATGTAGATGATTGGCATTTTACCCTTAGTCAACAAACATGCCAAATTTGGAAGTTGTGCAAGCTTATAGCCTTATTCTTGATATTATTTTCATTAATTTCGCAATAATCCATGGATTCTCAAAATTGGAGAGAATCCATGGATTCTCGCAAAATCCTTCCCCGAGAATCTTAACGGATTCGCGCGGTTGGTTACGAAATTCTGCCCCTGTAGCCTGGGCACCTTTTGTACGTCCCCGGTACACGCCCCTGCATAGCCGGGCAACGTTTTTTGTACGGTCCCCGCATGGTCCCTGTCATGTCTCGGGTCCCCCGGGCCGGGGATGCAATTAAATAGGTGCATAGTGCATTTAAGTGTAACTGTAAATTATGTAAGTGTACATCAAAACAAATAATTGTCGATCATGGCCCTCGCGTTCATCCAAACAATCTAGCAACGCACTGAATTACAGAACTACTAGCGCACAATGCTGTCATGGTCACGCAGACGGTGGCATTGACTGCGAGGAAATAATCAAGAATTATTTGTTTTGATTGTAGACTTCTACTACAGTTTATTAAGATCTTTATAATAAAGGTAGTGTTATTATTTTCAACTTCTACTATTCTACATGAAGGGTCATCCTTAAAATAGTCATCAAAAGTTGAGTTGCATAACTCCAATTGGTTCTTGACAATCCTTTATTTTAGGGGGATAAATTGATTAGAAGGAATGAACCAATTTATTCATAAATTTGACTATAAAAGTCTATAATACATACATGTACATGAAATGTACAGTCAATTCATGAAGCATTCAGTTTATTCTGTCAAATCAATTAATTATCCCCTAAAAAAATACAGGATTGCCCATATTTTAGAAGCACAAGTAGTGTTTTCACTCTTCCTATTATACAAAGGGTGAAATATGTTGAAAATTCCATTGTTTTGCTGCCTAAAACACTGCACTATAATCAAAACAAAATTTTTTCGATCACAGCGTCATGATCTGAGTGCTCGCGATCATTACAAATTAAGGTGGAGCCTTTCTTTGTATGCAGTGCGTTCCAAAACAGTCCCAAGGCAGCGTGTGGTCTTGTTGATTAGGGCCAGCGATTGGTCAATTGCCTATTTGTTTACAAGTATGTCACATGTTCCAGTTTTACTGCGCCCTTGCCATCGCGAATGACGCGGTTAAGACCAGTCGCATGGGACGCTGGGCAGGGGGATCGTATACACTGTGATCGACACATTTTTTGTTTTGATTATAGCGCTAATTTGGCCATCATTTTTCACCCTCAAGAATTTTGTTCTGTGAAAACACTGAAGGTGACATGAAATTTGCACACAAACAATCTGTTAACCACCTTTGACAAAGTTATTTCACTTTGAAATGTTCCTCAAGTTCGTCTTATATTAATCAATGAATGTCAATGTTAATGTTTCCTTTGGTTTTCACTCTTCCTATTATACAAAGGGTGAAATATGTTGAAAATTCCATTGTTTTGCTGCCTAAAACACTGCACTATAATCAAAACAAAAAAATTGTCGATCACAGCGTCATGATCTGAGTGCTCGCGATCATTACAAATTAAGGTGGAGCCTTTCTTTGTATGCAGTGCGTTCCAAAACAGTCCCAAGGCAGCGTGTGGTCTTGTTGATTAGGGCCAGCGATTGGTCAATTGCCTATTTGTTTACAAGTATGTCACATGTTCCAGTTTTACTGCGCCCTTGCCATCGCGAATGACGCGGTTAAGACCAGTCGCATGGGACGCTGGGCAGGGGGATCGTATACACTGTGATCGACACATTTTTTGTTTTGATTATAGCGCTAATTTGGCCATAATTTTTCACCCTCAAGAATTTTGTTCTGTGAAAACACTGAAGGTGACATGAAATTTGCACACAAACAATCTGTTAACCACCTTTTGACAAAGTTATTTCACTTTGAAATGTTCCTCAAGTTCGTCTTATATTAATCAATGAATGTCAATGTTAATGTTTCCTTTGGAGGAACAAAAAAACAACTTGGCAGACCGACCCAGGCGTCTATGGAGCATCCGTAACAATCCGTTTATTTGAGCTGACAAATAAGCGATGAAAAAAACCCTCTTTTACGGGCCTGACCGGTACCAAACCACTTTTTGGTATTTTCAAGATTTTTGGATATTTTTTTCTTCTCAAATCATGTAAAATCAGCCATTTTTTTCCAGAATTCCAGATTTATGCAGACTTTAGACTTTGGTGACATTTTAGGTAAAACAATAGCCATGCATTTTGAACTCGGCAACATTATAAAAATGTGAAACCTTTTGAGTCAGTGGCATAGCCGGAGGGAGCAGGGCGATTGCTCCCTTAATATTATAATTTAGTCGATCAAATCAGACTGTAGACTGAAGCCTGTCGGTTAAGATTGCCTCCATCGGTTGTGTGATTGTCAAAAAACATCGTCGGTTGTGTGATTGTCAAAAAACATTGTTGGTTGTGTGATTGTCAATAACCATCATCGGTTAGTGTGATTGTCAATAACTGTCGACATTTGAGAATGGCATTGTTGTTTAATATTGGCACTGTCGTTTGAGACTAGCACTGTGTCGGTTTTTTGAAGAGCTCATTTTTCACGCATGTTTTGTGAAACCACATCAAAACCTGCAACACCTAGGACACAATTCGGAAAAGTGCGACGTCACCACCTTTTTTTCTCTCAGAAAAGTGCGAAGTCACCACCGTGACCGTTTTGGATGGCGGGTTCAAAACATGTGGCCTAATGTCTTTACTTCATATTTAGATTTTATACTTTATGGAGGAGGGGGCAATGAAAGATTGGAGTAATTCTGTTATACCCTTCACAGGGGTATTCATAGTGTGTGATCTTTAAGAACGACGCATACTACCGATGTTGGTGTGTAGGGTATAACAGAATTATGCCGACAGGTTTAAAATTAATAGGTACATGTACTTGAATACTTGAATAAAATGAAATATAACTTCATTCCTTTTATTCCTTTTTCAAAATGCAGAATGGCAGAAAGATGCAAATACCGACACAAAGGGGATACATCCGGAAAAAAACACCCTCTACAAAAACTTAATGAAGATTTACATTGGACACAAGCAGAGTGCTCATCATTTTCTGCAGTAAGTATAATTCTGGTTGTTACTCCAATGATAAAGGCTAATTAGGAATGAGATTCATCAACAAATTGCAGACTGGGAAGTGGGAACTGACTGGTGGAGACATCACATTGAGATTTGTGCATGAACGTCACCCCAAATCACAGCTACTTTGGTCCATGACCCTGGGTGACAGGGTATCAATTGATGTGCCAAACAGTGGTGGCACCAGCACCAACATTTAAATGGTTTGGTTTTAATTGATGCCACTTATTTATAATTTTAATCCTACTAGTAAGACCCTTTATTAAAATAGTAAACATTTAGATAAATTCAAAACCGCCACTTCACAATAAGTCATCATAAAATTGTAACATGAGTAACCAGAATCATAATCAGTAAAAGATGCTAAAACTTCAATTTTTCAAAAGTGTTATTTATCACTATTAATGGTTAAATATGTTATTTCAATTGTCAAAGTCAAGATTTTTGTTAATTTACAATGTATAAAAAATAAAATGCTAGTAAATTATGGCTGGACAGAGTGTAACATGTGTTACGGTAACAATGTGTTACTGAATATTTTGCCATTTTAAATTGGGAAAAAAAAAAATTGAATTGTTGTTTTTATAAACCTTAGTATATTACTTGCTTACAAGTTACAGTAGTGACCGATTAATTGTAGATTGGTTTAGTTTTAGTTTAAGCAAATAAATGTTGGGATATTTTTAGTGCGTCTCAGCGCGTAATGCGTGTTACCGATATTTGCAGTGGTCTCACATGAACATGAGCAGCTGATCTTTCATGTTGGGCATTTTTTACCATACAAAAGATGAAAACTTCATTCAAATTATTCTTACAAAGATGTAGAGAATGGAGATTAAAGAATAGCCCGCTAAAACGTAATATGAGTTACCAAGGAATCAGCAATTTCATGATTTTAAACTAATTCTTTATGCCTGATTGTTTATTCTTGTAGGATTCCTGCCAGGATCCTACCAACTCAGTCCACATGCACAACTCTGTATGGGACTTATGGGACCCAGACATGTTTGCCAAAGCAGATACATTGTAAGGACCTAATCCTGGAAGATGTCTCCAACAAGTTGAGTGCCATGCAACGGAAGATCATGATTTACATGGAGGATTGGTGGATATCCATTCTTACTCCTATTAACTATATGTGAGTTTGAACTCATTTGGATTTAAATGAGCATTAAAACAGGGTCAGAAATTTGAGAAGAATCCAAGAATCCATTCTCGCCGGTAAAGTTCTGAGAATCCAAGTTGATTGTGGTATTCTATCTAATATGTTATTTTATGGAGGAAAATTCATAGATTCTCATCAAATCCTTGGCAATAATCTGAACTGAATGGATTCTTGCACCCTTGGAAAACTTCTGAACATGTAAAATATTGGACAGCTAAAACAGTTTCGAGATCTTTACATTTCTGCATTAATTGATTAATTAACCGTAACCCCAGTTTAGGGTTTTTGACTGGGATCCCAATTTTCGAGGAAAAAACACCAGCTAAATCTCAGGGAACCTGCCGGGATTCGATCCAGGGACCCTCCGTTCTCAAGCCCCATGTTTTTGTGGGGTTTTTTCATTCTAAAATTTTGTAAATTTCATCACTATAAGTAACCCTAACCCTACTACACCACACGGCCAACCTGTTTTTATAACCTTGTGTGCAAGTTTTGGGCTACAAAATGGACCCAGACTATATAACGAGGCGAATATACTGAGCCGAGGTGTAGTGCTCACGTGGTGTAGTGGATTGGAAGCTGGGCTTTGGTGCAGGAGGTCCGGGGTTCAAATCCCAGGGGAGCGGGGACATTCCTGGTGCATTTTGGGGTCGGAAAAAGAATCTGTTGCTGTGTGGTGTAGTAGGGTTAGGGTTAAGGACAAGTTCAGGGTTTACCCACCCGGACCCAAGCGTGTACCTCAACACACCCTTACTAAAATGCAATCATCAGCAAGGTGGTACCAGGTTGCGCAAGGTTGCACACATTTGTCGCAAGGTTGTGGATGATTGCTTCAAGGTTGTGCAACCTTCTCAGAAGAACCAAACTGGTTGCGCAAGGTTGTATTTTTCCAAATTTATCCTTGCGCAAGGTTGCAGAATTGATTGCGATTTTTATAAGGGACACTGCCAAATTAAACAAAGAAAGAAACATTTTGGCTAAGGTACAAAAAAAAAGCCACCCTGTCCGGTTGTACAGGCAAACGAACCTCTCAGGTCGAGTCGGTCAGGCTTTTTTTCCTTTCATGTTTTTTCTTGACCATATTTATTGTTTACTTTTTAAAAATCTGTAAATATTTGTTTACAATAACAAGCAAAAGGGAAAAAAATAATTAATTTCTAATACAATGGGCCTGTACAACAGGTTTTGTTTTTTCCTTTATCATGTTTATTGGGAAAGTAAACAAAATTGGGATATTCATTTGAATTTGCTGGCACCATCAAAAGCAATAATTTGTTATGCAAACTCAAACTTAAGTTTTTCACAAATTGAATTATGTTCCTTGATTCTGTTCTGACATTGGATTGGACGTAGAATATTAAGTTGCTAGGGTATTTGTTGCATTTAAACAATGCCTTTATTAATGCTACAACCCATTTAAAAAAAAGTAAATATTAGGTAATTCAAACATTTGACCTGGACACAAAATAATCAATTTATAATAGTGTTAAGATGATTTCCCCTGCAGCTCAAAATAACCAATTTTTGTCTTCTCTTTTACAATATTGATTTTAGGTTGCATTATAATAGATTGTTGTCAATCTCCAAATGGATGTGAATAACTGTCAAGCATTGGATATCTTACGAAGACGGATGGCCTGTACTCAGTGGGACACAGGGAGCAGGATGACCAAGGGATTCAATTTGCCTGAAGTGTGGATGGAACAGAGAACATGATGGCCAATAGACTTCACATTTGGATGTATGGATGGAATTAACTATCTATCTATGTATATGTCTCATACATGTACATGTAGCTATATTCATGGCATTGGGCGATGCAGTGATGAAACTAGACTCTATAGAGACCTAAGTTTTTTAAGCTGCATACCATCAGCTGCTCTGATCACTGAGGTATATATTGTTATATTACCTTATGTGTAAAAACTTTGAGCAAGGTTATACCAATTGTACATGAAGTATTGTAATGGGATGCCATCTTCTACAGTGAAATTTACTTGGTATTTTGTGTCGTGAGCAATTATCACTTCTAGTCTCAAGGCAAAGGAAATAATAAATAGAGAGTCAGTACAAGTGAAGGAGGAGTATCGATAATAAGACCAGAACCAAACACAATTAGTCGGCTGTATGGTACAGCAATCAAGAAATGCTCTGCGCATGGTATTAAACAGTACCTGGACATAAATTTAGTTGATCAAGGAGTCACATGAGTCAATATTTGATTATTGGGTTTTGGCTTTGATTAAAAACACAAGTGGGGATGAAAAGGCTGGTTTTTGGTTTGGCATCAGTTATAATTCAAACACAATGATGTTGTAGCTTTTAAAGGAGGGGTCCCGCAAGCACAACATTATTTAGCCAAAATTGCATAATTATATAGAACAAAACATCATACTATAATCAAAACAAAAAAATGGTCGATCACAACGTATACGATTCCCCAGCATCCCATGCGACTAGTGCGTATCATGCGTAACCGTGACATCAAGGGCACAGTAAAACTGGAAGATGTTACATACTTGTAAACAAATAAGTAATTGACCAATCGCGGCCCTACTCAACAAGACCATGCGCCATGTTGCGACTGTTTTGGAACGAACTGCATGCAAGGACACGCTCAACCTTTGTAATGATCACGAGCGCTCAGATCATGACGCTGTGATTGACAAATTTTGGTTTTGATTATAGTAACAAAAACTAATAAAAACTGCCATATCTATCTCTCAATGTTCATGCAATTTTTAAAATTTGCGGTGATTGAAAGTCCCACTGTCGATGACTTCATGGTCATGCCTAAAAAAATTGTTTGATTGGCCTAACTGTCCTAACATGACAAAAACAAATAGGGTAGGTCGGTCGAGATTTTTAAAAAAAAATTATATCACCTGCTTTGGGGACTTAAAATAGCCGAAAATGAAAGCAACCAGTCAGAAACTTTAATATTTTGTTCAATTTTTATATTTATATATACAGGGCGAGTCCAAAAGAAGTTGTACGAGAATGAATATTTGTTTAAAAAAATACCAAACAAATTTGACAAACCAATGAGGCACGTTTTCAAAAAGCAACTTATTCCGCTTATATGACATAAGGCATCATTGAAACCGATCAATTATATCAGGAGCTATGGCTGTTTTAATAAAAGAGACCCTTTTTTGATCGATTTCAATGATCCCTTTTGTGATATGCGCGGAATAAGTTGCTCTTTGAATACTTGCCTCATTGGTTTGTCAAATTTGTTTGGTCTATTTTTAAACAAATATTCATTCCCGTACACTTCTTTTTGACTCGCCCTGTATTTAAAAATAAAAATAAAAACCTTTTAAAAATAAAAATTAAAAAAATGTTTTCCCCCTCAAAATATTCAGGGTCAGTTATGTATTTAGGGTCGGTCAGGTTAGGCTAATCAAACTTTTTTTCTTTAGGCCTTATAGCTTATTGCATGGTGCTCAAATGTACGCATGTGCATTGTATAACTATGACTTCATCGACAAAGGGATTTTTGATCGCCAAGAATTTTAAAAATTGCATGTTGAAAGATGGTGGTTTTTATTCGTTTCTGTCATAAGTGTGGTGTTTTATTCTTTATAATACAAAAAGTTGGGCTCAGTAGTTATTTTTCTAATATATATAATGCAAAATGTTGTGCTTGCGGGACCCCTCCTTTAAGAATTAGCCTACTTGTTTCTTATTGTCAGAAAATGTAATACACTAAGTAGCAAGCCTCAATTTAAGGATATGTGGACTAGGAGCTACTGGCTAAAACATTGGCTAAAACTTGGCAACCAGGTGTAAAAAACTCCTGGGCGCCCAGTTAAATATTGACACTCAATTTTCAGAGCAAAATTAAGGTTAAAAACTGTTAATAAATAAAGAGGACATAATACCCTGTTAAAAGGGACCGCTCGGGTTTGGTCATGGACCTTCCCCCCCCCCCCCCCCCCCCCCCCCCCCCTCAAAATGACCGTATAAATCAGTAGACATTTTTCTGACAAGAAAAGAAATTGGGCCAGTATTCATTGGCTTGAGAATATTTCCATCAATTTCTAACAATTGGATCTGTTGGACCTGTAGAACAGGGTTTCTTTTTTTCCAGCTTCTAAGGATTACCAAAAAATACCTGCCTTGATCTATGAGCAAACTGACCACTCGTTTTTTTTTATTTGAAAATATAAAAAGAATTGGCTCCATTGGGCCTGTAGAACAGGGGTTTTTTTGGTGCCTAACACTAACAGATGTTGTCGTTGAACAAGTTTCTAAGATGGTATACTGTAAAAGTGGACATTTTTGCGAGTAAGTTTAGCGCTTCGCAAATTTTGAAAAAGTTTGCTTGTTTTTATATTTGTGATGTTGAGGTTCCTTAAATAGACATACATACAAAAGGAATATATTTGTGCATTTTTCATCTTAGCGCAAGAAAATTTCCACTTTTACAGTAGTTGGATCAGTTCCAAATTGGTGAATTACAGCAGCAAATTAATACAGAAGGACGCAGGCGCACATAAAGCGCACTGTGCATTATGTGTGATGCGTTAATGCGACCAAAACCATGTACGTTAATTTTTTTACTTTTGCGCAGAGAGATAAAAAACAAATATTTCTTGCCAATTTGGAACTGATTAAACATTAAACCATAATAAACAGCAAAAAAAAGAAGAAATAAAGAAAATCGGCATAATTCTGTTATACCCTTCACACCAACATCGATTAGTATGCGTCGTTCTTAAAAATCACGCACTACGAATACCCCTGTGAAGGGTATAACAGAATTACTCCAGAAAATCTGTTAATTTTAAGACACGTGACATTCTATATTAATGCACGGGATGAGAGTGGTGGCAAATTGTATCACAGTTATAACTACAATGTATTATATCTTGAGATGACAGATGAGGTTAACTTGTCAGGTCCATTTACCTGAAAGATCATTTTGCTATAGAACAGGGTGGTTTTTTGTCGCCTTATGGCCAACACACCAATTAGAAACTCATGGCGTTGGACCAGTGTGATTGGGCCTAATGATAGATAGAATTCAAACCGACAATGTTTGGTCGTATAATGATTTACATAATTTTAATGGTTAATTTGTTATTTGTAACAGAGTGCAAACAATAAAAATTGGGAATAATACTTGTGATTGTTGGTTTCTTTTGTTTAAGAAGTTATTCAATGCATGTGCCTGTGTCTGGTCTATTAGGTTGAGTTTAAGTTCATTATGTTCACTATACTTTGTTCAGTATAGGCAAGACTTGTGAATTAATCCACACACAAAATTAATTCTAACTGTGGCGTGTATATTTTAATGTTCGCATGCAGCAAGATTATCATAAGCAACTGCGCACAATGCATGATGCACAATTACGTCCATATTAATAGATGAGTTAAAGGTAGATGTTCCGATTTTCAACTTGAAGTTTTCTATTCTACATGAAAGGTCATCCTTAAAAAAGTTGTGTTCCAAAGTTTGAGTTGCATATCTCTAATGGTTCTTATTTTAGACGCACAAGATGCTGTGAACTGTACCCATTGAGTAGTACACAAGCTATATCGGTGGTTACCACCATTCGCGGTAATTCGACATTATTTCATCAATTTCTCCGTAATTATACCGATTTAGGCCGTCAAATTTCAGTATGATGATGAGAAAAATACGAGCTTTCATATGATATGAAAATCTCTGTATGTTTGAAATAATTCTGTGTTACGAAAATGTGATCGGGTCATCTACCTTTAACAAGAAGGAATTATTTTTGTGCAAATAAATACAATCACAATTGTTGTCTTTTGTGTACTGAACAAACTATATGGTATTTAAATCAAGATTCCTTTTTGGGATGATGTCACTGCATACCTTGCCTGCCAATGCCATTTGATATGGGTGCAATATTATTCTGAAAGTGCAATCACTTAAAACAAATTAAATTGCCACCAATTATCATGATTATATTATATAGGACGATGATACAAATTAGTGAAATTAAATTGCTGCAAAATGTTGACTAAATGATAATTCGCTAAATTAAGTTCCCGAGAAATTAAACTGTTTTACAGTATTATCATTTGATTTGTGTCATTTTCATTTATATTGTCATAATTTGGTTTTGATGATGGTGAGTGATCGGTGATTCTCACAAGATCCGTCCCTCATCTGCAATGTCATTGTTCACTCTAAAAGGCTTCCCTATTGACCTTTGTAAAGATGAAATGCATCTTTTGTGGGGATATTTTGAGACCAAACAGCAGCATTGTCACTGTTGATGCCCATATCATGAATCTTAAGCAGACTATGTTGATGTTTCTTGATGTTTTTTCTTGATTGATTTCAAGTATGGCAATTGACCCTGCAAAAAGTGCATTTTGGTGAATTTTCATCTTTTTTTCAAAATGCTGGCAGGTGAAAGCAATCACATAGGAGATATGACCAGGTCAAGTCAAACACAGGATACAATAGGCATCAAGGTAAAGATGATGAAAGTTGGATAACTAATGATTTTGGAGGTCTGAATGCTGTCATCATTTATTTCTCCAACTACACTGTGTGAGATCCATGTCAGTTGAAGGGGTTCGTGAGGCTGGTTCACTCAGTGCATGATTTGGTACAGATAAGCTGATTGCAAGATGCTCGTCTCATTTCTGAAAATAAAAAACAAAACAAGAAATTTTATTTGTGGCAATTTTAATGTCTGGATGCCCTTACTGACAAAAAACCCCACCCTGTTCTATTGGCCCGACCGACCCATTCTTTAGAAATCGGTGAACAAATGTTCACATGCAGATGAATACAGACCCAAATATTTGGAGTTCCTTTATTTTTTGGGCTTGTCAAAATTCAATAAGTTTTTTTACAGATTTGTAAACATTTTATGGTCATTTTCAATTCAAGGGGATAAAAGTGAAAATACACACTGACAAAACACCTGAACAACCGACCCATCCTGAGGGGTCTGTTTAGTACAGGAAACTCATTCGTTGGTGTGTTTTTTTCTTTTTGTTTTTTTCCTTAGGATGGGGACAGATAGTGAAACATGCAAAATACCCTATGATGAATAATACCAACTGATGACAAATATCACTAAGTATGATTTGTTGTACTAGTGGCACACACCATTTTTACTGTCCTTATTCGTCCCGTGTCTCCCTACGTTAGCTTTATTGCAACACCCCATATGAGGGGTTGAGGTGAAGCCTTCAATTCTATAACAAATTCGCTTTTGATATTACCCTCGGCCCAGCACAAGTGCCCACAATTGAACTATTAAAAAGTGAAGCTTAGTCAGTGCTTACTTACAATCCAGCCATCAGCTAGGTCAATGTGTTCCTGTCGAGACTACACCACCAGTAGTACCACTCCAGAACAGACGATGGATGGAAATTGGAATGAACACTGTAACCATGGACTTAAAAAGTCCATGTTCACCATGGACTTATCCCGTTCTTGCTCGGTGTCTTCTTGCGAACTGAATTGAATACAATGACGGCTGATACACCAATAACACCATGGCCATATGCGGTATCACGGCGTATGGTTGAAGAAATGTGTTCAAAATGTCTCCGTATTTCATATCAAATGTCTACATGCCACGGTAAAACCAAATACAAAATAACGTCTATAGTACTCAAATCAACACTCGTTGAGTAATAGATATGTGATAATTGTACTTTTAAGTGGATTTGCAGAGCAAGTTTAGTTGTTCATTTCGTTTCATTTCACTTCATGGGCGTCGCCATTTGTTTACATTGGATTCTCGCGGAAACACGAAAATGGTTAACATCGATAACGCGAGATTTCAATTCGGCAGTGTTGCAAGTCCGTTTATTTTTTTCCGCCCGATGCCATAAAAAATCTGACCTACCCCCCCTGCTACAACACACCAATACCATTAGAGCGACCTCAAGCGACCTTCAAGCGATCTCCACATGTCGTGCATGAATTGTCGTACACGGATGAAAAACTATAGAGGGCGGTGTCACTCTTCACGTTTAAACAAATAGCGACCTCAAGCGACCTTCCCTTGTCGTGTATGAATTGTCGTACATGGATGAAACAAACTATAGAGGGCGGGCTTCAATCTGTAAATGCCGACATAAGGGGACAGTATTAAGATTCGTGGTTCGAGTGTTATTACATACTTCTGGTACAATAAACAGCACTCAATTATGTTTCCTATCGTTGTTTATTTCCTTATCAGTGACCTGAGTAACAACAATATCAATTATATAAGAAATGGAACCTTTGCGACTTGCAGAAATCTTAAAGAATTGTAAGTGTGGCATATTTATATGTAGACTGCCCGTACAGGGTGAGTCAAAATATTCAGGTCCCGATTTCACCGAATTTGTAAACCATATCCAACACAAAAATGAATACATTTAATGAAATGCACAGCAAGAATACATTGTTAGATATTACCTACATTTTGTTTCATTCAAATTGATGATTCAAAACAGGAGATATGTGTTTGTTATTAAATATGAAATCCAATCTGTTCCAACTTCTACGTTACTAATGTGTGAAAGTGATTTTACGCTGAATGATTCACATTGCTTGATTGCTTGATTTTTATAAATTTGTTTGATGTGCAACGGTATATTTTAGTCTGTAATCGTTTTCGAGAAAAGAGACTTTAACGCAATGTCGACTGAAATGTTTGGAAATGATTGGTTTAAACGAGCTTGATTTGATAGAAGAACAGATCTCATCTCTTTAAACTCATTGTCCAGTTCGTGTGTTAATTAACTTAACAAGTGCGTACATAATTATTGTTATTAATATGTTTGTGAAATAATGCTATATGATAAAAACATCACAATACATTTTGTATGCTATATCGTTTTAATTATCAGAGATTCAACAAAAATGTAAATTACATGTCTATTTGTCAAATGTTGCTTGATTTATATAATGAAAAATGTCTTTTTCGTAAATAAACGAGGGTCATTCAATAAGTTCTACCTCCTACCTCATAACTTTGTTATTATATAAGCTAGTCTTATGAAATGTTACACAATTGTAGCCTGGAACCTCAGCTATGAATGCATTGTAAATTAATCTGAGTAATGTGTGTACATTTCTAGAGATGCAGTGAAATCTAAACTTTCATTTAGTGTGACGGAAACGGATGAAAAACAGCAAAATATCGGCTTAAGTGCTATTCATTTGGCCAATTCTAGGAGACAAAACGTACCTATTGGTCAATTATATCCGTTCTAAATGTCAGATATCTCTTTAACAGACTATAAACAATAAAGGTGACTGATTTCTTAGGAAGAAATACACCCTGATTAGCCAGAACTAGATCAGGACAACCATTAAGTTACCCCTCCCCTCCCCTAGAGATCCCTGTCTGTAAAAGTCATATTTGATTTTCTTAAGAACTAAGAGACCTGCATATACAGGACTAAATGGAGGGGTTTCAAGTTTCTCGAAGAGATAATCTTCTACCATTGATTACCTGATTGACTATTCTTAAGGTTGCACATAGGTAAAACTCATAAAGTGACTATCATGTTAAATACGAGGCATCACTGTGGCTTGACTTGTAACGATGCAAATTTGACTGATTATCGGTATTCCAGTATGCCAAAGGCATAGCAATACATACGAGTTGATAGGTCACTATTTGCAAGCCTACAAGAGTTAATATTGCTTACAATCTCTATTTATATATGATAATACTGTAATCTATTCAAATATCATTCATTTGTTTTGCATTTTCAGTATTTAAATCGTGCTCTTATAAGCTAACCATACAATACGTAAAAAAACCCGAAAAATATAGATTTATTTTTGAAATAATTTTCCGTTTCCGTTGTCCAAAATCTCTCTCTGGCGTTTACCGCGTCATAACAAAGGTGAAACAGATACAACTGATGATGTACTATAAATGTGTGGCTTACACTGCAAAAACTGCAGAACGTGTTCAAATGTAACAGATATAGAACATGTTCTGAACATGTTTTGAACATGTTCGGATGTGTTCTGAACACGTTCAGAACATATCCAGAACACGTTCAGAACATGTTCTAAATCTGTTACATTTTGAACATGTTCTGGAACACCTGGAGAACACACCGTGAACATGTTCTGAACGCGTCATGTGTTCTGCACTTTTTGCAGTGTAGGATTCAGAGCTATATAAGCCTGACATTCATTCGTATTAGCGATGTTATGAGTCACAAGTCTTAGAGCATGGACATTTTCGTGAGCGCCCTCGCTTGATGTCTAGTTTATCTAGTCTCGGTTTATTTTTGATTGACAGTTCAAATCTTTTGTTCCTCTCAAGCGATTGTCCTGGACAGAAGTCACACGATTCGGTTACGTACCCGAGTCATCGCATACCCATCGTTTAAGCCCCGTGATGCAACGATAGGCTGTGGATGTTAATCGACAAAACGAAGTGTGTACGAACGAAAAAGCCTTAATTGTTTCAAATAGTTGTTATTCGTGTCATTTAAATCAAAATTAAATTCTTTTAGTGCATATAAACAGCTTTTCGGCGAAAACCATGTGTTAAAAACGCTTAGAATAAGAAATAATAAGCATTTTAAGCTTCTGATTTAGAGAGTAGTGGTATGATCAACTATATAATGGTTTGTTCTTACTTCATTTACATCGAATAGATTTAGCTTAGCGGTAAAGTGTCGGATTTGAAATTCAGAGGTTACGGGTTCGAATCCTATCACAGCATGTCGTTTTGTCTATGTTACTTTTATTTAGTATTTATCGAGATTGTTTATCCTGAGACAAATATACCTAAAGGGATAAGAAGCGCCCATTCATATCATTCATGCGCAGCGATCCAGGTCTGACACGGCATATTGCTATTCACTATCGAAGTGATTATATAACTCCCCGGTAAAACTGGGTCATGCACCTTTATTAATACTAGCACATCCCATTGTTAAGGACTTGAAAGCGTGATCCAGTTGATATGGTAATAATTGGTTTACATTACACGTAACACTTCGATAGTGAATAGTGGATGGCCAATCGATTACCACCATTCAGTTTAATTTGTAGTACGACCTCATTATTTAGAGCGGGCTGGCTATTTTGAATCCAGTGTTATCCACGCGTTTATTATTATTTATTTTCTAAATAACCTGAACACGCTTTAGTATGGGCTGGTTACGACATTCAGACTGCATGTATGACAGATTAAATTACTCTCATCTATGAGCATGCTAAACTTTTGGAATTCACAAGACGTATGCCGAATAAAACCTAATAGTTTTGAACACATATAAACAATGTATTATGATAATTAATGTTAATAGTTTGTGTATAGATTCAATACGAATTGAAACACAGTGGGATACTGTTATTCTTAAAAATATAAGTTTATCAGCTTAACCACATCGAAATATTTATTAATAATTAATTAATGTAAATGAATAAATGAATATATTAATTAGTTACTTAATTAAATCACTAGTTAAATAAATGAACAAGTAGCTTATACATTATACATCAATGAAATGTTTAATTAACCGAAAATCAAATGAACACATAAGTAATAAATAAACCCATCAATATGCAAGAAAGTTGAAAAAAGAACAAATGATCAATATGATTAAATAGTAACTACATAGTCATTTTTTAAATAGATGTAAATAGATAGTTAAATAACTAAATAACTAAATAACTAAATAAACCCGAAATAATAAAGAAAGGAAGAAGTTGGTTACACGGATCTACCAAGATTCGAACCTACAGTATGCTGATTGAGAGTCTCACGCTCTACCGCCTGAGCTATTTCGAACCTTGTGATGTCATCAGCTTTTTACACCCAAATATAATTTATCCTTCAACTCCCAGGATATTTTCAACACTTGGTTGTGATGATTTCTATGCTTTACATGAATAATAAATTATTTATAGAATTATCAATTCTAGAGCAAATATTTCGTTTGTACACATTTTGTTGAATGCAATTCAAATTTATTTTCGCGTTCAATCAAGTGCACGAGAACATGTTATCACAAAGCAAGACGTTATGCAATTCAAATGTTACTCGGTGAACCCAACAAAAACGTTAATTCCTGCTTGATAGATACTTCACTAAATTACAATCCCTAAATCGATTGCACGGTCAGACATCAATGACTTATCTCAATACTAGTATTCATATCATTATCTCAATCAATAGTAGAGATTGACCCGTGGCCTTGCATTGCATTGCACCATAGGTGATTTTGATGGGCACTGCAGACTCAGGTATAAAGTGAATCAAAAGAAATCAATCATATGTCATTCATCGTTATTACAGTCCATTCAGGTTATTCATGGAATTGACGCGCGATATTTGAAAGGGATATAACCTCGCTTGACTATTTGTTTACGTATAGTTTTGGTGAACACAGTTTAGTAGTTCGAAATGTCAAGAAATTAGACGTTGTATTACACGGGTTGTTTTCAAATGAGAATAAAATATAAATATAATATATAAGAAAGTTCGGAACGCCAAAAATAAATATGGTGTGAGCGTAAATCATCGAGAAAATAAGCTTTGAATTTTACCCGTACTTGATTCATACATGAACTTATCAGTCTGATGAGTCCATGATTCATAGATTTTAAAACATCTCACCACCATGGGATAAGCTATCCGGACTTGCCCATTTGTTCTTTTATCTTACAATCCTATAGATAGTGATATCTGATGGGCTATTTCTCTAATATCTCCACATTTTGGAACATATGATCCATTCAAATATAGCGTTTTCATCGACAATAGACTACATCTTCTGGTATTATAACAAAATATTACAATGAGGCAGGCGAAGCAATGCCGTATAGCGTCACTAAGCGGCGTTGATATTGCAGCTTATATTCAGGAGGCGTGGCCACAGTCAGTTTCCGGTTCGCGATTCCAGTCAAGAGGGCGCTAGCCATTTTTTCCATTTTTTCCCTTGTGTAACACTTGTGGAGTGAGGAGGTAGAACTTATTGAATGACCCTCGTATATGTTGTAATCATAGCGTGAATTAGGTTTTGTCCTGGAAACCTCACTAAGTATGAAGAAGTGATTATACTCTCATGGTCAAAGTGCTTATGATTCCAACATATATTTAGCTTTCTTAGCATTTTGAAAAATGTGGATTCATTTGTAAAAGAGGTATTTTCAATATTTGACCAAAAAGACCTATTTTGTTTGGCATGTTGGTAATGTTTTATGAAGCAATATTTTGAATGGTAATAGGACATTGTTCTGCTTGAGTGATTTATATCATACTTTCCTAAGCAGCAGTGGTGATGTTTGGCGCGAGTATTATTATTAGAAATACGTTGAAAGTAGAAAACAGGTTTTCACTGATGTTTTGACTCGTTGGACATATGTTCCAAATTATACTGCAGGCGTGGCATAATACTTGGACTGCAATGTTGTATTTATAGTTTTATTATTTTTCAAAACAGTTATAAACCATTCTGGTACACCCTGTACAATAGCATAGTACCGCTGTGAGTTGATTAATTTTGGCTGACTTTGGTGTTGTTGGTCCTGATTAACGCCTCTGTAAAGAGAATGGCACGGATATGAAGAGTTTAGATTTGGACAGACTAGGAGATTAACTTAATCATGATGGCTGAATCGAGCCTCTTTGAAAATCAAATGTATGCCCAAATTCAAATCCATGCATTTATTATTCATTTGACACAGGGATCTTGAGTCTAATCCCATATCACGACTCGTTGCCGGATCTTTCACTGGATTAACAACCTTACAGAAGCTGTAAGTATTTAACAGATATGAAAGAGTTGTACCCCAACTCCAGGTAAGTGCAACCCCACCCCCCCCCCCCCCCCCCCAAATATCTATTCTTTTTCTTGACGTCTGGTATTATTTTACATGACGTCACTGTTTCCATAGATTTAGAGTTAAACACGTATATATATAATCTAGATAGCCTATATTTCAGTCCAAAGTATCTACAAATATTTCCCCAAGAACTAAAACCACACCCGCTATAGCTACCCCTCAATTATTGTATACAGTTGAAATAATTTATCTAAAGAAACGATTTTGACAATCTCCCGCGCGGCCCGCTGCACGTCGATTATGTCACTGCAAAAGTCAAAATGTTAACGGAGATTAAAGATTATACTTACAGTTATAAAACAATCTCACTTAAGTCTTTCTTTGACCACAATTAGTTCTAGTTTTCCATGGGTTTTCTTTTCCTTTTCACACGCCAACCTACTAACGACCCGGTATTATTAAACGGTCGGTAAAACACTGGGTATTCCCCGAGTTATTCCAGCACCAGTATGATGAATAGCTTCAACCAGTGGCGTTTTGCCATTGTGTTTTCCCACCCATAATTTTCCCATTACTTCCTTTTACCACAGATCAGGGTCAATTGTTTACTGCTAATAGCGCAGCGTAGATTGAAGCATTTCTCATAATCCTGTTTGGCGTCCAACTGTGTCGGGCACTAATCTCAAAATTCGTTTTCTTGCCCCAACAATTCTTTTCCTTCCAAAAGAGTTTTCCCCATCCTCCTAATGTTGATGCAACTCAATCTCACTAGTTCTCAAGGATTCCAACCCTAGACCCCAATGGTTCCTTGTTAGAAAGTTATTTAGCAGAATGTCGCTGTTAATCAGCCCTAGAAAAGACCCGAAGGCATTAAACAGCAACAATTATCATTTGGATAAATTGATGTTTATCGTGAAAGATTCAAGTTGTCCTTAACATAACATGTCATTTGACAATTCGTTTGCAATATTATAAATAGAAACTGACAAACTAGCAAATGGTTATCAATTTTGAGGCAGAAAAGTGGATTTTTGAAATTCCCCCAAATAATTCTCATTAACAACTGTAGGCGGTTTTCGTTTCATCTATGTGTGCGTTTTACGAACTTTCATGTACTGTATGCCTTATTGTTGCATTTCCCACCCACGACTGCACAATCGAGCACGATTTTTCGCGCCAGTTTGTGGACAGAGCGTCATGAAATTAATGAAATGTCATTACCATATTAGTCACCATGGGAAATGCATTAAAATAAGCACAAACATGCCTAATATTGGTTCAGCAATCCTTGAGATAGACCTTTAAAGTTGAGAAAGGTTTCTGAACATATGTTTTGTATAATGGTAAAACCAATAGCCGACAGACAACGTTGACACTTTTTAGGATATTTGGGATCTAACCTTCTCATATACTTGTTACCCTGACAAAAATGCACAGGCTACGCTACAGGTTCAATTTTAAAAGTTTGTTTTGACTCTGTTACATCGTCTATGTACATTTTCGATCAACAGATATTTAGTCAGAACTAATCTAACTTCATTGGACGAAAATTGTTTCCATGGGTTGCCTGGACCTTTAAACACATTGTAAGTTTACAGTTATTTACAGATTGTCTCATTAAATGTAATACGTTTATGTCTAATATAGAACGAAAAATAATATTTGTTAACATCTAACATTTCGTACGATGTCGTTCGTTATCACAAAGTAATAGTATGTATTTTTCGATATCAAAATATTCGTTTTTTCTGAATAAGGGGAACTATGGCTGACCGGTGACCCTCTTCCATTCGTGTGTGTGTAGAAACAGCATATTAAGAGTATTTTGAACCGGTTTTAACATTCGAATTGATAGTTGAATTAAGCTTTTTTTTTATCCAATTCATAAAATTTTCCCATAGATATAAGTGTTTGTATTGCATTGTGTGAACATACATAGAATTACTAATAAATAACTATTTCATTACAGTAAAATCAGTTCGACGAATCTAAAGCACATTGCAAAGGGAACATTTCGCTTCACTTTTAATGACTTGTAAGTAGTTGACAATGTTAGGTAAGACTAAAAAATAAATCGCGTGTGTTTTTTCGGGATCTAAAGTAGTCATGAAATCACCTGGCCCACTTTGGTTTAATCAACGGTAAAACCACTGGGATGAATATGAACGGAATCGAACCAGGGACATCGCAGTAGAGCGCTCTTGTTAGACAAAAATGGGTCATTTCAAGTGGTTAAAAGTATTACAAATAAGGTAAGGTCTTTACAAATATCTGTTATGTGGGATAGAATTAAAACCATCCCTAACTAAGACACGTACAAAAGCATGGCTGCCGCTTGAGAATGACAATCATTGAGACAGTCTTTGTGTTTACCGTTTGCTCAGGAGGAATATTGAGCTATTTTATTTATGAACTCCAAATAAATTTGTCAAGATATTATTTATTTATGTTATGAATTTATTTATTCAAATGAAATAAAACTATTTGAAAAATAATGACATTGTTCTCTTTAATGTTCCTTGCATGACACCCTAACCATTTAATTTATACAAGCAAGATTGTATGATATTGCGAAAGTGGCCCAACCCGATTTCTAGACGACTTAGGGAGCAGTTCCATTTGTAGGCGATAAAAATTGCGAGAATGTTCCGGGCCCCGATGAGTTTTTTATCAGGCCCCGATGAGATTTTTATCGCGTACAGTTGCGAGTAGCAAAGGATTATTTATCGAGTAGCGTATTACCGCTTGTTTAAATATAACGAAAGATAAGTGGTCGGTATGTAAATAGAGCTTCGGGTTATTTATTCTAGTTGTAAGGTACAAATTCAGCATTTCATGTTTTTAGAGATAATGTTATTGATTATGGATGTTTAACGTAAATTGTATTATCCTCGTGTATTTGCTAAACAATGTCCCGCTCTATTTGCTAAACATACCCCAGGGTATGGCAGAGGCCTCGTATCGGGCCCCGATGTCTATTTTATCGGGGCCTGATGACTATTTTATCGCGTATCAACTTGAAAAACATCGGGTCCAAAACATATCAGGCCCCGATACAGTCGCGATAAATTTATCGCGTATAAATGGAACTGCTCCCTTAGTAGATTAGTGAATTTTTTTAAACACAAGTAGTTAAAAAGACGAAATAAAATGATTCTGGTAGCTCAAACTAAAATTAACACCGAGTGTAAACGATTTTGACATTGCATGATTTTAACATTGGGTTAAAAATAAAATTGCGATTGTATAACCTATTTTTTTGTTACAGTCTGTACCACTAGTAGCATACAACTTTAATCCGTGTGCACAGTGATGTCACGGGTCACAGAAATAGAGGATGTCGATATGATATTCTTAAGAAAGTTAAAGCAGTCTCATTGGTTCTCAGAGATATCGGCGACATTTAGATGAGACAACTTAACACGGGGAGGTGGGGCTTACGTTTTAACAGTGCGTTCGACCTTCACAATGCGTGGTTTGCTCCATAACGCGCACTTCTGCAGTGCGTCTTTGGCGCCTTTCCTGCGTTTATGCCGGCGCCGCGACGATTACGCATGGTGTACTCATCGCATGGGATTGGATTGAATGTTTGTGGGTTATTCGATCCTATAAGGGGTAAAAGTTGTCAAATGTGGACAATAAATTGCACTTATTTCTTTGATAAATGTCTTAAGTATGATTGTATTATTTTTTGCGTAGAACAACTCCGCCTGCGGCGCATTTATGTCAGACAATATAACACGGGTACGGTCTAAACACAATACCTTTATTTTCTAAATAATATTGTGAATACAATCCCTTCTTTTTACAGCTTCATATTAGATTCCAGAACAGAATATTTCCCTGGTGGTGTATTTACACCTCGTGAATTGCTTCGTGAATATACATCAATGTAAGTCAATAAATTATGTGAAAAGATGTTATAGTTGGATCAGCTCCTAATAAGCCATTTCGCCATTACAACCGCGCATGCTCAGAAGTTTTACTTCCGGAAATGAATTGGAGATAAACAAGACAAACTCGACCGTAGACGGCCATGTGATGAACTGCGACTCTTTGGGAATCCCCTGTGATTTGTTTGTGCCATCAGTACTCATTTCATTTATTTTCAGCCGCATAATAATTAATACTCCAAGGTGCAATTCATATAAAAAATAGAGGTGTTACGGTAATAAAAACTGCAAGTACAGTCATTTTCATGATAATTACAAAGTTCGCCACATTGGGAAAGCACGGCAACCTCGGCATGTTTATCTCCCATACATTTGGCGGATATTACCCAGCATACACTTCGGGCGGCTAATGGCGAAATGGCTTATTGTGGGTACACACCACCATAACCTTCCGCGGGCCAGGGTGCAGGGGTACTAAAGTCCCTAAAAAACTTTGATTGCTGCTTCAAATGTGAATATTTTGACCAGATTTTCGCCATAGGTCTTAGATTTTGTTTTATTAAAAAGTTGAAACCTTCGCCATAGGTCTTAGATTTTGTTTTATTAAAAAGTTGAAACCTTCACGATTGTAATCTGAAATGTAAAAAGTCATGAATTATTCTTGGGCGAAGTCTTGATCACACACGTGTGAAGCGGCCCAGTTTTGTCGAAATATCGGTCAAAGAAGTAATATCATCGTGCTACTATTAGTATTTAAGTGCGGATAGGTTTGCGCTGGAAATTGGCAGCACCCTAGTTGATGAGACCTGGTTCTGATGATTCACCAGTAGCAAAATTACAGCGCTTTGAGTTCTTTGGAAAAGGCGCTTTATAAATACTGATTATTATTATATCTCTTTTTCTTTTGGCAACGTTATGTATGTTTCTTTTTCTAATTGTATGTACGCCAGTGCTTCGAATAGTACTGCAATCATATTATTATACTGCAGAGACGTCACTGTCGCGTTGAAGCGAAATAGACTAGGCATAGGCCCTATAGTATACTACTTTTCTCGGCCATGCCAAAGTTAAAGGTTAATGCAAATATTTTGTTTTTTTGAAAGACATATCCGAAATGATCATATTAAGAAGATATCACCAAGAGCTTTTGAAGGCATCCCACGGATATATCTTATGTAAGTTTAAAAAGAATGGGCTAATAGAAAATACAAAAAGAAACAGTTGTATGACATTAAAAAATCCACAACTATAGTGTTTATACAATATCTGATGATGTTGTAATTGCCTTACTAGAGACCACAATTCCGCGAGCTCAGATCAAGCTAACAAAAACATGCAAAGACTGATGCAGCAGCAAAATACCTTGACATCATCATTGGCCACCTGTAATCTTCACCCAACGACTTCAGGGGATACCATGCATCAGCCATGTGACGGATTCCGGCCCATTCCGGGTATGGCATCGGGTGCAAGTGAGCTCTAACCCTAACACTCTTGAGTACTACGAATTACTACGATAAGGCAGTTTTTCGATGAAATAATGGCCGCCCCATGGTATATACTTGGCGAAGTATACTGAGCCAAGTATGGTTGACCCCCGTGGCCTAGCGGTAGATCGTTTGCCTCTAAACCCAGAGGTCCGGGGTTGGGGGGGGGGGGGCTTTTCCCCCTCGCTTTTTGGCCGAGAAAAAATCTTTGGAGAAGGTGCCTCGGAGTTAGGTTTAATGACGCGTATTTCACGCCTATGGAGGAGCCCTCAAATACATAGATATCACAACAATGATTGAAATAAGGCAATTCTACATTTTACGATTTTACTGTATAATTGCTGTAAGAATCCTGGATGATATCTCAAGGTATGGAGTGCAAAATGAATGCCTTTACTACACCGCTTGATACAGGATATTAGATTATCTGATAAAGGTTAATCCCAATGATTCAAACATTTCATTCATAGAGAACTCACCGGTAACAAGCTGACTCGGTTACCAACCGCATTGTTTGTAAACACCAGTATAGAAGGCTATCTGTAAGTATGAACAATAATCATATAACCCTAACTCTTTCGGGTGTCTGGTACTTGGTAGCAATCAGGGGGGCACTGGAAACAGAAAATATTGGTCCTGCGCCTAGGGATCGAACCCGGGCAGCCGCAGCTATCTGGTCAGGAGTCCAGGTGATTGGGGAATGGATTTTCCAGGGTTAGGGTTCCTACGGCTGTCAATACGGCCACCTGTGCTATGTTCCCAAAAAGTTATGGTTATAAAGCGAGTGGTGATTCATCATTAATCTTCTTTCGATAGTCATGGAATTGATAGACTTGCAGGAAGGCCATCAGAAACAGACGATCACGCTAAGATAGCGTATATTTAGTAGAAAATGAGAAAAAATAATTCCAAATGTATGATGCAAACAATATATTGTGATCTTCTCAACATTAAACTCTATTTTAGCCATGCCTTGATTTTAGCATACTTTTCGAAACTAAACGACCATTCTAGCGATTTCGCGTTCGCTCAAGACTTTGTAATAAGCAGACGATACAAATTGCCATCCCTCCGCAATCATCAATCGCATTGTTATGCGCAATTTGGTTTCATTAATTTCATTATCTTTGGTACACACTGTGTGTAGCGATGTTTCAAATAATCTGCTAGAGGAGCTTCCGGACCGTTTCCTAGCGTCGTCACCGAATCTGACGGTTCTAACTTTGTTCCGAAATCGACTTACACGTTTGACAGACAAGACATTCGAAGGATTGGAATCACTACAAGTTTTGTAAGTATATATAAAATGAAGCGTTGATTCACTGTATTTTTTGTAAGGTGCGGAAAAGAATGAATGTAGCAGCGTGCGCGTTCTGGAGCTGTTATCTCTCTCCGTGTAAAACGCACACCACTGAATAGTTAATAATTCGATTGATCACACCTTTTACCGGGGTTGAATATATACAAATATGGACTGTTCATGAGGGTGCAGACTATGGGGTGAGCTATTGCCCCAAGGTGATCTGGAGACCGTAAGCCAACTATCTTTACCGAAGTCGAAGGCTGAGGGAAAATATTATGCTTAGGTCTCCAGATCACCGAGGGACAGTTATATAGTTCACCCCATTTCACGATTAAAGAGCAGTCCATATTTGTTTTATATAACGCATGAAACTATTTTTGTGTGTGATTTTGATCCAATTAAACATAAACAAGATCTTATAGGCGAGTCGATCCTCCATTTTGTTTCTCTTTCAAAAAGTACTATTGACCGGTTGAAAGACAAAAACAGACCAGGAAGTGACGTCAAGCATGAAATGGACCAAACTATGGCTAGAATATTGTCATGCGTTATATAAATAGGGATTAAGTCATGTATAACATAAATAGACAATTCAAATAAGAAAATAATTTCATTGTACTTCATTTTTGACAAATTCCATTTAATATGACGTGTTGATACATAGAAGTGATTTTTTTGGAAGCGGAAGGAGATACAAATGAATTGATTTAAAAGCAGCCGATATTTAAGATGGGATATATTTTATTCGCCGAAATGCTGATTTCACTTCGACGATTTTATTTGCGGTTAGAGATTACTGTTTTGTTTATGGCTACAGTGACAAACAAATATTTCGTATGGATGACCGATAATTTTTGTATTAGTAATGGTATTATTCTTGTTGTTTTCTATAATTTTGTTCAACAGATACCTATTTCATAATCGGATTGCTATAATTCCTCCAATGACATTTTACGATACAAGTCTGACGGAATTGTAAGGTTAACTTTAGATTTTTTTCGCAAAAAGATTATGACCTAAAAATCTAGTAGTGACTCAATTATAGTCAACACATAAACTAGCAACCCTCATTCACGTTATGACTGGCAGTTCTATACGTGGTTTCGGGGTTCCACCACCGGACACCGACGTGTACCGATATTTCAGTCCCACAATGCAATGAGCGTAGCATACAACAAAGCCTATGAATTAACCTTTGACCTAAAACTATTGTAATTCCAAACGCTATTTGCATTTTGGGCTTGACATTTTGTTTACAAACCGGGGTCGTAACCGCTTAGCCCTGTGAGCATGGATAGACTGAAAATGCAAAGTAAATATCAACTTTGTACACTTTGTAATCCATTATCAAAAACCAGATGTTTCTACTATACGGTAATCTACTAATTATCTTACTCGAATGTTGTGTGCATCACATTTCTGTTTCGATAATGTATTTATACCATACTTGTCCACTCCAGGTTTCTCTTCAGTAACAATATCACTTCTTTAGGGAATACTTCACTGGCAATGAAAAATAAACGGCTGAAGTTGCTGTAAGTTGGATATTTGTCAACAATTATCTATAATGAAATGATACAAGGCGAGGTGACCGGGTGACAAATATCGTCCAAAATGTTATTATATGTGTGTGGTTTGTTATACAGTTGTTCGTAGGAATGCTGAAAAAATTATAGTTAAATCCATCATTTAGTTCAACTTTTGTCAATGATATTGACGTATCTTGTGATAAGTGCTCCAAATATTTGCTAGACTCAAGTAAAAAGCGTTAAGAATCCAGATGATATAAGCCCCCCCCCCCCCCCCCCCCCCCCCCCCTGTGTGCGGTTTACGGTTAGCACAAATCTTGTCGTGTATGTATAATATCCCACAAATCCAAGAAAAGATTTGACTTCGGTTACTTTGGCAGGAGTTGGATAATCTTGGACAATTCTCAATTTTGCTGGATCTGTTGCTACACCATCTTTGTTCACTACGTGACCTAAATATTTGACCTCAGTTTGACCAAAAGTACATTTCTTAGGTTGTAATTTTAGACCAGCTGCGCGCAACCTATCGAAAACTTGCCTTAAATGGTCCATGTGTTCGGAGAAAGAACTACTGAATATAATTATGTCATCTAAGTAACAGAGAACGAATTTCCAATTCAAACCTCTCAAAACTTCTTGCATAGCTCGTTGGAAAGTGGCTGGGGCGTTATGTAAACCAAATGGCATTCTTTGGAATTCATATAGGCCATCTTGAGTGATGAATGCAGTTTTAGATTTGGAACTTTCTTCCAAGCCTATTTGCCAATATCCAGCCGCAAGATCAAGAGTTGTAATGAAATTTGGTTTAGCTGCACCTAAACTATCTAAAGCATCGTTTATGTTAGGTAACGGAAAGTTATCGCGTGCGCAAATCTTATTCAAGGCTCTAAAATCAATTGCAAATCTATAAGTATTTGGGTCACCAGCTTTAGGTGTCATGCATACTGGAAAGGACCAAGGACTTGCTGACTCCTTTATAATGTCTTGTTCTAACATTTCGTGGACTTGTCTACGTACTTCGGCTTGAATGTGAGGAGCTTGCCTATACGGTCTAGATCTAATAGGAGGGTGATCACCAGTGTTAATAGCATGTTTAACACGGGAGTAATTACCAGTAGGACCCCCTTTTACTTGAAATATATCAATATATTCAGTGAGTAAACCATTGATTTCAGATGCTTCAGTATCTGACATGTGATCAGTATTTAAATTCACTTTTGAAAGGACTTCCTTTACTGAATCTAGTTTACTGTTTACATCGCTAGCTACCGCGGATGCTTGCCTTATATTAACATTGTTAACATTGTTTTTCTCAAGATCGGGGAAGGAGTGAATCCTATGCGGGTCAACGAGAGAAAAAATGCCCAATTTAGTACGAGGGTACAAAGTTATTGGTTCCTCAGTAGTATTCATAACTAATAAATGAATACAGTTATTCTGTACACTAGAAGCAGTATTCGCGATCAATACACCTAATGCAGAGACACGCCTACCTCCATGAGAGAGACCAATTGTATTGAATGGCAATTTATTTGACAGTCTTGCGCACACAACAGACTGAGTGTGAGCAGGAATTTCCTGTTTCTCAATGACAAGTATTTTACTCTCCTTAGCAAGTCTTAGTGTACGAGATTCACAATCTATTCTTGCGCAGTGCCTGTTTAAAAACTGAGACCCAAGTATGATACGTGTACTTAAGTTACGAGCAATATTCATAGGTACAGGAAATTGTGTGCCATTGACAGATATGGACAAAACTATGAATCCAGTAATTTCCAAACTACTACCATTTGCTGCGCGTGCTTCAGCTACACGTGATTTTTCTATAGAAAAACGCAAATTGGAAAGATTAGCATGAAACCAATCGTGATCAATAATGTTGACAGAAGCACCTGTATCAATCAAACATTGAACAGGGTTACCATTAACAAATGCTGCTATGGTATTCAACGTAGACAAATTAATCTCAATATGCGCTTGTGAAAAACTGGAATTCGATTTTTGTCCAAATGTCTGTCTGTTCAAATCAAGAGGTACACGGTTTGCATTGTCATTTCGGTATACACCTCTTACATGTTCAAATCTTTGAAACCTTAACCCATCTACATGTCGTGGAACATGTTTCTTTTTCTGTCGAGCAGATGGGTTTATTAGTTTAAAGGATTCCTATTTACGTCAAATTTGGCATAGCATTTTCTCCACCCATGTCCCACACGACCACACCTATTGCATACTAATTTTCTGTACGATCTATAGGGGGCCTGTGACTGCCTTGGTTGATTCCAAGTTTGACTAGGTTGATGCCTAGGTTGAGAGGAACTACTTATACGATCTGAATTGTAAGTACGATCTAGCGGGGAAGAAAAAGAGACATGTTTGTCGTGTTCTAATTTCTCCATTCTGGTGGCTATATTAGACACGACTCCCGTCAGTGTGTCCAGAACAGAATTAATGCTATTTACCTGGGGCTCAGTATTTTGTGCCTGTGCGGGTGCGAATAGTGAGTCATTTGCCGTTTGCTGTACTGAAATTCCCAATCTCGCGGCGTCTAGTGCTTGTTTAAATGATTCAGGTTCTTTTGAAAACACAAACGCTCTGACAGAAGGCAAAAGACCACGAACAAAAATAGATAATTTTTCTGCTTCAGATTTACCAACCTGCTTGCACCATCTTATTATTTCACAAGCATAGTCGTCAAGTGTTTCTGATGTCAATTGCTTACGCGACAACAGCTTAGATTCGACGCTCCATTTCCAAGATGAACCTTCGAAATTACTTTTAAGTAAATCTTTAATCTTGGCTATGGTATTCTTATCTGCATCAGGAATTGAATCCAAATAGACGCGAGCATTTCCATAAACTTTTGTTTGTAAGGCAAGTATAGATTTTGGCGCGGTATAATCTCTCAGCTCAGCATACGTCTCAAATCTACTAATGAAGTTATCTACGTCATCATCTGGATTACCAGAATATTCAATATCGCAATTATGCATATCATATTTAGCCATATTTGCTACGTCAAGTTCAACCTCCTCTATACTATTAAGTGATATAACAGACTTACTATCACTATCACTATCGCTATCGCTATCGCTCATTGCCTTTTTAACAATCTATGTCAAAATCACCAGCTAATTCCAAAGAGAATTCGGAATTTAATCAACAAAATTTTTTTTTAGTCAATCTCAAGTTCAAGATCAAAATTCAAGTTCAAATTCAATCAAAATTTGAAAAATCTGAACATGAACCAAGTTTATTAATTATTAAACTTGATTAAGATTATCAATTAAAATTTATTGATTATGATTGATGATTAAATTTAATTAATAGACTAACAATGAACTTAATTGATGAAGTTTAAATTCACCAATGAGAAAAAAAATTAAAAGCTCAATGAAATCCAAGTCAACAATTTAAAGTTGACATCAAATTAAATGAATAAAGTCCCAAGTTACAGCTGAAAATATTTATTCAATTGCAGTGCAGTGTATCAATATTATGTATCTTGATTTAGAAATCAGTCCATTCAAAAATAAACAAGATTTATTTCATCCGAAGAAATTGTCTGTCTGAAACGCACCTGTCCAGTAGAAGAGCTTATAAAATCTACACAATAGAATTTTACCGCGCTCGAGAATTTCAATCTCGGATTAAAATTTTTATCAATGGATATCAGACCGTGGTCATGCACTTTTGAACCAGATTATCAGAGACTTGTAAATCGGAACAATTACATGTATATAAAAGACTTTATCGACTTGCCACGTTGAACATGTAGAATGCGCCCATTATTGCCAGCGTAAATAAGACCTAAATATTGATAGGCCATACTACATGTATTTCGTGTATACTATTTTAAACACAATTTTAATAGACCTTTCTGGGTCTATAAAACAAATTTCAATAGACATATAATTAAATTTCAGCAGTGCATACCAACAAAATGCTACCTGAATTCAAACCGTCTCACCACGCTGAGTTATAGTCGTCGACACTGGATGCGATGAACAACAAAATACATATACAACTTTGTAGCTACAGTCCTAATTATTCAAAATGAAGGGGGCTGGTAAATTGACCGGAATAATATAAACATTGACATAAAAATATCAAAACGAACGAATTCTCCACCAGATGTTGTGACGTGGTTTTATGGAAAATACTCGCATGGCGGAGAGGGGATCAAAACACACAGAATGAATATAACGGATATAGCTTCCAAGTTATTTATATATACATTTTATTAATTCATCATAAATAGTTCACTTACTCATATTATAAACGAACACAGCACCCAGCATCTAGACTATCCTAAAGAAATGACATGACACGCATCAATCGTGAGCTTCTGTAATTCAGAGCTCACTATTCCTGTTGTGTGAATTGAAAACTACATGGCCTAAACTTATCATGAGGTGTTGTCTGCGTGGCACGACGACTTGAATTGGTCAGAGATATTGGCGCGTAGACTGAATGGGATTCAGAATACGGAAGTACGGTGTTGCCATTTCAAGTCAATCATGGCCTGAATTCTAGATATGAAAATATCTAGAACTAATAATAATATCAATATAAATTTAGCGTCACAACACCTAGTATAAATTCTTACTGCACCTCGTGCAACATCTTCTCATCCGGTACAGCAACATACGCCCTCTTTTAATTAATAAGGATTAAATATTGATGAATGTAATATTGGTAATGACACAGCGGTGATTCTATATCATAAGTGTGTTTGAATGCATTCATCTTTTTAAGTATGCAATTGTCAGTCTTAAATGGAAAGTGCTGCCCGCTGATGAGATCACCTTAATAAGACGAAACACTCATTTACAAACACTATGGGAAGGGGTAGGGGTAAAATAACCCTATATCAGGTGACGGCATCCGCATTAATTCAATTTGGCATAAGGATGCGAACAAAATGCCCTCGGGCGTAGGATAGTAAAACTATTGTCCTTAAAAACACAACTAAATACCGGTATACAACGGTAACATTAAATAAAATACTTGAACTGGAGTTGATTTACCAACCTCACTCATATTATGATTACATGATTTGCGATGAAATCCAATTAGTTGGCATCTAGCAACGTTTATAACTGGCAGCTTTCTCTCCAAGAGCAATCCTATTTCTGAGGTGACGCGTATTTAAGGCTGTTAAGACGCCCCCCCCCCCTCTTGTTCAGCCTCACTTTCACCAAGTGACCTCATATTTTTTCAACTGCATGTAGACGGCCTTACTCTCACCTATAAAGACCCCTATATTTTACGAACACATTTAGTCACATTGACATGCTCTTATCCAATCAACCGCCTTGTTTGTTCATTCTCTTTCACCGATTGTCCCTTGGTTTGAAAATGCCAGCCTATACACATGTTTCTGTATCATAGTGCACCCAGACTATCTCTACAGTAACTATCTGTTAAATGTTACTTCGGAGAGGTTGAGAACTTATCAACCAGTTTCATAACCCCAATCCCGGTGTAGGGTTTTTGACCGGGATCACGATTTTCGAGGAAAAAACGCCAACTAAATGTCCGGGAACCTGCCGGGATTCGATCCGGGGACCCTCCGTTCTCAAACCCCGCGTCCCAAACACGAAGCTACGGCCCTCAGCTATGCATTATCGCAGTATACTGCGCTCACTATATAGGCTCGGTTGACTACGTCATCGAAAACCGACGGAGCATGCGTTTGGAGAGGGACTTAGGATTAGCATTTTTTAGCACTCAGGGTAGTTAGGGTTATTTAATATTATCTGACAATTCTCATAAATAATATTGAACATGAAACTACTCCATGTCCCACTTACCATCAGGCACGTGTATTACAACAACATTGCGAACATTGAAGACAATTCATTCGACTGGCTTTCTGACGGAGCAAAAGTGTAAGTTATTTGTCTTGGATTATGTCTTATTTAGATGAGGATGTGATCGACTGGTTATCTGAAAATGAATATTAAACGGATATTATATAAAATTATGTATACACAGAACAGCTTATGATCCCGAAGTCGACGGTCTTAAATTCTGGTTATCAGATACACTCCCGGGTGGGGGGGTTACTCGGATTTGGTTTGGTCGGGGGTGTGCCGCTGGAGATTCTAAACCTCTACCCATTTCTAAGGGTGATTTTTAGGGGTTTTGCTTCATTTTAGACCAACATTTCGCGAAAATAGACCTAATTTTGGCAAATTTTCGCGAAAATAGAAAAACAGGACCCATGTCTAAGGATTTTTCAGTTGAAAAGCCTACCCATGGCTAAGGATGTCTCATGAAAAAACGACCCACTGGAGCGGCACGTCCCCGTATGCCTTACATACGTGAGTACCCCTCCCGGGGATACACTACGGAATGAACAAACGATTTTCACTTTACTGCTACTGGGTCATTAGCTAATCATTTCTTTTTCTCTTACTTTCTTTAAATTCAACATATATCTTAAATTGAATTACAAAAAATTGCTATATTTTTATGTGATATTAGGTTTACTAAAATTAGTCTTATGTTGGGACATTTTTTAACGCGTTATTCTCCCTCGTTATTATCTGTTTCCCGACACCCTGTTGGTATAGATAAGGTGACCGTTGTTTACATTTAGGACGTCCTCTGTTGATTTGAGACAAAACACACCGGGCAAGAGTTCCTATATAGTTTACATAGGTCAGATCAGGTTTTCTAACTAGATTGTGGTGTCACAGCAAATTGTTATCAAAACTGTCTTTAAACTTGCTTAGGAATGCTATAAGCTATCGCATTTCACACAAAAAATTAAAAATAAATTAGTTTTACAATTCATTAGAAAGAAATTTCATGTTGTCTTCATTAACTTTACTGTATATTCTGCCTGGAGGGAATCAACAGAGGGTGTCCCATTTGTAAATACATGACGTCATCGGTCACCCCATCTATATCTTGCTTTTACTCATTGCATTTGGGACATTTGTTCACCAGGAAAAACAGTTCGAAGGTTTATTCATATTATTACATTTGTGTACATTATTTATAGCTACCTATCTGCCGGGCATCTATATAAATGGCCTAAATACGTCAATGACATTGAAATGTAAGTTGTTCCAATACGGAGTTTATTTCTAATAAGAACATTTTCGATGTTTTATAAGTCGATGTGATGCGAATATTTATTTTTATGGGATACATTCCTTCTGCCAGTGGTGACCAGCATAGCAAGGTAAAATAAGCGCATTAAATTACGCGAAACATTTAACGCAATCAACGGCCGCGACTTGTCTACGTTGAGATTGTGTATTATTACACCTCATAAATATTCATGAACTAATCATGGCAATTCATTAGCCAATTCCTATCACAAGTACTATTTCCCTAGGGAAATAGTTTTGACTATTTCCCTACAACCTCATCCCCAGAGTCACAGTGAGGTGTAATAAAACAAATACTATATGGTATGGTACTGGCTACGGGCCTATCACCCCTCACCCTTCGGGTTCGGGGTGATAGGCCCGTAGCCAGTACCTCGGGAAAATAGTGTGCTCTATTTCCCCCCTACCATGTAGTATTTGTATACTATTTACAATGGTGAAATGTCGTTATTCGCTGTTTTTTGTACTGCGCGACTTTTTGACTGTGCGGGTTTTTTTTGACCGCGCGAAATCTTTTGACCTCAAAATTGGGACTACCTTTTTCGACGGCAAATAAAAAGTTACATGAAAAAACATGGCTACGCCACCGGGTCGAACTAGTGCTCACCGGGAAAAAATATCTTTGCCCCCCCCCCCCCCCCCCTGACAAGTGACCCTGGCTACGCTACTGCACCCCCCCCCCCCCCCCCCCCCATTCCCCCAATACCACCCCAATTCCACCGCACCCATACTGTGTCGTCAAGATCTGTTACAAATCATGTAAACTGTCCCGTGGCTCGGACAAATACTATACATGATATACCGTAGGTGAGTGCCCCTGGTTCAATATAGAGTATAATAGCGCATACCACAGCCAGTCTAGAGTTCCACAAATTTCACTTATTGTACAGCTTCAGAGTGCTATAAATTTGACATCGTAAATAACCTGATTAATTACATCCCAACTTGGTGTGTGTGTGTTGAGTCTAGATGATTGTTTATCTTGATCAGTGTTGCTTGAATCAAAATTTCTAAGTTCTATCAATGTCCTACTGTGCAGGGGTTTGTACAGCATAGTGGTACAGCAGAGTTCTGCCACATAAATCATCACTACTACTTGTACGCTCAAGGTTATGATTTCAGCTCTAGAGACACTTTGTTTACAGTGGAAGTATTGGCCATATTCAGCTTGTACATGAAAAATGTACCTGTGTTGATGTCAAACTGGCACTTTGTTAAATACCCTACTGATAAACAAAAAAATCCTCATACAATTTATACCAAAGGAATTTAACGGATAGGGTAGTAATAAACTTAGCCAGATAAACCACCAACAAGGGGCAGGAGCTGATGACAGATATGTCTGGCCATACAAAGACAGCTAGTGTTTACATTATGACAGGTAATGTCTACATTATGCCAGACCAACCCAGACCATGCTCAGACAATGTTCTGAATTCATGCCTGTGTCTTAGTTATGTCCTGTATTATGTGCTGTATAAGCTAACTGTCACTGCAGACAAGAACTAGACCTATCATTTTGGGTGGTGTCCTTGTCGACAGGTATGTCACAATATTTGAGTTATGGTGTTTAGAAATCGTAACAAGTAATGAAATCATAACAACTCGGTGAGCCTTCATTAATCAAGTTTGACACAGTGGGACTATTGGCTGGGTAGGCATACAAGTAAAATGTTCTATTCGTGCCCTCACGGGCACTCATGGAACAACGTTTACTAGTACTGTCGATGATTGCTATTAATTCCTTAGCTCTTAACATGCGTAAGAAGACCCGTTAACTGTCGCATGTTGTCCCATTGACCATTTTGACACATACATTATGATTGAAACGGCTCTAACCGGCTCTGATTAGAGCCTAGATTTAGAATGGCAGTCATTTAGTCGTTTAGATCGGAGCTTCCGAAATGACTTGATAAGAAAAACACTAAAACATGGTATGTTTTTAAATTATTTTCGTATTTTTATTGATACTAATTTTCTTAATTTTGTCGCTACTAGTTTCACAATTGGGGATATCAATATTGAGGACATAGCTTTACATGTTGGCAATCCGATGATAATGGATGGAATGAAACAAGCAGGATTTGACTGTCACAAAGTTACATGTACGCCGTGTAAACCTGGTACCTATGGCGAGCTAGGCATCTTGGGGTGTGTAACATGCCCTGCTGGTGAGTATTCCTTTATTAATTCAGGGGCGTAGCAAGGTACCAACAAGTGGGGCGGCCATTTATGTTGAAAACTGTAAAGGTAATTGCGCTGTAGGGGGATGGGGGGGGGGGGGGGGGGGGGGGTACCGCGCCATTTTGTCCCAAAGCAATGGTTATGACGTCATATTTTGATCGATTTTCTGAACCTTTGTATTGGATTTACGTGCAAAATATATGCCCTTGGCATCATACTTTCCCAGGTGTATAGTTCATTTTAAATTTCAGATGTTCTAAAATGGATGGATATCTAACCAATTTGATAAAGAAACACGATCCACACACCTCAGAATTGCAACAAAATGTTTTAAACAAGTCCACTTTTTGTGCCTTTGAACAGAGTGTCTCTCGGGAATGTAGAATTACACAGCGCATTAACCCATGACCCCGGTGCACCGTGCATGTTTGCTGTGTATAACAGATCGTAACATGAATAACAACACATCACGCGTCACGACACAACGTTCTAAGCTTCATGGTCCAGTCGAGCAATGCTTGTGGACCGTATAAATGACGCCATTGTTTGTGTTCGAAAATGGATCGTTTTTTACCGTTCTTTCAAAAATAAGGAGTATAATCACATTACAAACACATTTTGTGCGAGAGAAACACACAAATTTGGCAAAAATGGCAAAATAAAAATCCGTTCGTTATAAATAAATGGATATGGTTAAATAATAAAACTATCACAATTTCACTCGTCGATCTCTGTGGCTTGCATATGTTGGCTATGTCGTTGGCATTCGGCAATCACGGGTTCGATTCCCGTATATTCCTTGTTATCCTTTTATTTTTCTATTTTTTAAACTTGATGGTGGATTAATGTAACATCATTGTTTATGTCAATTTTTATAAATTATAAAGGCCGCACTTGCGTTTATAGTTTTCTTTTTATTGGCAATGTCTGGCTAGACGTCCCGTAACTCAAGTGCGCATGCTCAAACCAAATAATGATACGTTGTAGCTATACTGTTTATGATCCGTACGGGACGTGAGGCAAGATATAGCCTTTTTTATTCATCTATCATTTAACTCTTGATTTATTTAACTTTGTATCTAAAGAATTAAAATGCGTAAACAATTATATTATTGCTCGATAAATAAGTGATTTAACTTGAGTTCAGTTTGATAATGATAGCAAACCTTGTTGTAAAACCATTTACCAGTGTGCCCAACAATTTCTCCTTTGCACACTTTGTTTATACATTCAGAGATGTCACTTTTAGCTTGTTATAGCTAGGCTAATATACAATTGTAAGCAAGTTTGCGACCTCTTTGATTTGTTCAGGCTGGTAACACAATCCCATAGTGCATTTCGTTAAAACAGTGTAAATTATTTTTTCAACGATACGTATCACGTGATAACAACAATCGTTTTCGCAAAATATCGCAAAATGGCGCGGTACCCCCACCCCCCTAATTTCGCTGGTACCATCTAAGCGGTTCGCAGCACCGCCCTCCGAGCTATGCTCGGACAGGGGGTGTCTGAGGGGGGATGTGGCCCCCTCCGAAGTATAATTTGTTTCAATTTTCGAACTCTTTTGGTGCGATCTGGTGTATACTTTTGACCAAAATGTTATCGAAAAGCCACCTCTTCATTTCCAATAAATATTTGGTGCGATTTGGTGTGTACTGTTGACCAATATTTTATTGAAAAGCAATCCCTTTCCCCCGTTTCTTCTCTTTTTTCCCCCTTCTTCTTTTTTCTTTCTTTGCAACGCCCCGGTTGCGACGCGCCTGTTTATTATTATTGAAATTCCAACCATTTGCCTGCAAAATACGAATGTTTACAAAAAACACAGACGGTACACTAAATTATTATTAATTATGTCAAATGCTTTTGAATCACTTTTAATAGACAGTACATATTAATTTGTGAAATACATTTTTAACAACTAACGTTTTTCGTGTGATTTCGGAACTAGAAGTACCTCTTTACCAAAGTGAAATAGTAACAGCTTCCACGGCGTCCTCAAATCAATAATTGATTCTTCGATGATTCTCTGTCTTGGTAATCGACTCCCTAACGTTCTGGTATCTGTAGTTGCAACATAATGAACACTTTCCACTGTTTTATTTTACCATTATACAAAATATTTTTTTCAAAAATCGAAAATCAATTTTCAAAGTGTATCTCAAGGATTACTGAACCAATACTAGGCATGTTTGTATATCAATGCAAATCTGGTAATGAAATTCAATATTTTGAAATGTTGAAACATTTTGTTAAATTGATACAATTATCAGCCTTGAGATGCTGATGAGTAACCTTTAGTCTTGTCGAAATTGGCGTGAGGTCCCGGGCCCGCTAAAGGACCCCGATGGGGGTTAAGGGGGCAGCTCCCCTTGGAGCTGTAAGTTTTCAGCCATTTCGAAGGCCCTGTGAGGGCTCTCCTGTGGTACATATTTCTTTGAATTCAGACATTTTTTCATTTTAAGAAAAGTCGTCCGTAAGTCCATGATTTCCTTTGTGAAAAATTAATCAATGGCCCAATCTCAACCCGACGCAACCGACAATGACCGCCCTTTGGCTTCGCCACTAGGTTATATATTTTGGTTTTAAGGTGGCTCTATTGGCCGAAAACAAATTTAGACTTCCTGTAAAATCTGATATGTTCTAGCCTTTGGTCTAACAAGTCTGGAACTGCAAATTTTATTTCTCGATCGGACATTCGGTTGCCGAGATATGGTAGGTCAAAGAGGCATTATACCAACATCTTTGGCAACAACTTTCTTTTTATTTTCTTTGTTTTTCCAATTCCAGTTGTATGTAGCAATATCAAACAAACAACACATCCTCCTCCTCCTCCTCCTCCTCCTCCTCCTCCTCCTCCTCCTCCTCCTCCTCCTCCTCCTCCTCCTCGTCCTCGTCCTCGTCATCCTCCTCATCCTCATCCTCATCCTCATCCCCCTCATCCTCATCCTCATCCTCATCCTCATCCTCATCCTCATCCTCATCCTCATCCTCATCCTCATCCTCATCCTCATCCTCATCCTCATCCTCATCCTCATCCTCATCCTCATCCTCATCCTCATCCTCATCCTCATCCTCCTCATCCTCGAGCATTTTGCTTGAGTGTGTTCCCTTCAGGACCCAAGCTTGTGTCCGTACGGACCGACTGTGTACAAACAAACACACAAGATACATCTAAATCTTTAAAAATAATCATTTGAAATGACGGTTATAGTTTGTTTGTTTTCTTGTTTCATTTTTCTTGTATACTGCTGGTTTTTGTTGCTCTGTATGCGCCATGAGCGTCCTTGCGGATTTGCACGCTTTAAAATTTTCACTATTATTATTATTAGTATTATTATTATTATTATGAATCAGGATAATGTCTGTGATCAGTTGTTGTGTTGGTAATTGTTAATAATCTATTTTTTTCTTCTTAAGGACCTCGGGCTACACTCCTCGTGCAATTCCTTGTTCTAAAATGAAATGTTTTGTATACTTTAATCAATTACTGTAACAATGAAGTTTTCCAACTTTGAATTTCCTCGTTTTAACCTTATACTACAACTGTTCTATGCATTTTGTTGAACTAAATAATAAACATATTTGGCTAAGTCTAGGCAATTTCAATATATACATTAGAAGGGAAATTATTTATACGAACGTATAATATATGAATTGATAAAGACAAAGTACTTGATCGTTTTATTGTCATTTCATTATCAAATTACAGGAGGATTTTATCAAAATCGAAGTGGCCAAATAGCAGGCGGGATAGGTGAAGCTGGATGTATTCAATGCAACCCAGGCACATTTGTCTCACAGCTTCACGCACCAGGAACCAGTCCAATAGACTGCGACGTGTGCCCATCGGGCACCAACAAGACTGAGCCAGCAGGTTATCGCGCATGCCCTTGCTTAAATGGATACTTTAGAAGAGATAGATTTGGGCGTTGCGAGCCGTGTCCAATTGAAGGTATCGATTGTTCAAGCGAATATCAAACGTTATTGCCAGGGTACTGGTGGACTTGGAGCTTCTATCGAAACGACAGCCAGCTGCAGTTGGAAAGATACCAAGATTATATGGCAAATATTGTCATCTTCGACGATAGCTACTCAAAGACATCCAGCCGATTCGAAGGTAAACTTCCGATGCCATTCCCATGTCTACGTGGAACTGAATCGTGTCCGGGTGACCGAGATAATGTGAATGGTTCTTGCGCGGAAGGGTATGAAGGATGGCTGTGTTCCGAGTGCAGCTTGGGTTTCTATTCATGGTTCGAATATTGCGTAAAATGCCCATCTGGATGGCATTTGGTAACATAACTTTGTATTGCAATCTTCATTGTATGCACTGTTATTATATTCACCGTCTGGGATTTTAAGAGACGCGACAGAGCAAGTCGTTCACTGGTGGATATTCTTGTTGCAAGGTTTAAAATAGTTCTTGGCTATTACCAAATAACCGGTGCTATTTTTACGTCTCTGCACAACATTCATTGGCCTCAACAGATCTCCAGTCTGGCTTACATCTTCAAAGTTTTAGAGTTGAATATTTTCAAGCTTCTGGCCAAACCACGTTGTTACACCAATCAACTTGAACTGAACATTTATGACGAATTCATAATCGCTGTATCGTTTTGTTGTCTTGTTCTGGTTATACCGAGTGTTATATATGCGTTTAGACTATGCCATCTGCATGTAAAATATCAACATTATGTAACTTCTCTATCGAGGGAAATTCTGATTCAGTTAAAGAAGAACATACTATCAAGATGTGTTTTCACTACAGTGCTGCTGTTGTTCATAACGTACTTGAGTATGTGCGATGTAATTCTGAGTCTTATGCCGGCTTCCTGCCAAACGTTTTGTACCGACGAGCTCGAAAATGTTTGCGTTGAAAGATTGCGATCCGATTATTCAATTGACTGCGATATTCCGCAACACAAAGACTACACGAAGGCAGCATATACCGCTTTGATTTACGTAGTTGGATATCCACTCTGTTTGTTAGTTCTCATCTATAAGAATGTGTCGAGGAATACATCCAGCAGCATTCGACCAATCAATGATCTTAACGAAGGCAATATTCGACCGATCGGTTATATTGATACCGACAGAATTCAACCAATCAATGATCAAGGCACAAACTGGAGTCCGCCAATCGGTGATCAGGATACAAACAGCACTCGACCAATTAGAGAACGTGACAATGAATCGGTTTGCACAGAGGAGTCCTTTGTTACGGATGATGATGCATTATTGGATATTGGAAGTAATACGCAAGAACTGTCTGCCCAAACAGACGACGCCGTAAGCACGTCTTCCGATGATAGCGCACATATGCCAGAAGTTCACTCACATGAAAATCAACCTGAAAGTCCCTCCAGCTATCCATTGCATATCAGATTTCTTTGCGAAAATTACAAGCCTGCGTTTTGGTACTGGGAAATAGCTGAGCTTTCCCGTAAGGTACTACAAACACTTCTTGTAGTTCTGTACGGCTCCGACAATCCGCTGACACTCGGGGCAACCATAGCAATATCAATGATGTTCATCACCTTACATGCTTACTTCAAACCGATGAAAGATGATTTTGAACACTGGCTTCAGTTGTTATCCCTCATAGCAGTGTTCTTAAACTTGTTATCGGCAGTGGTTCTTCTAGTTCCTTACGACGACACACATGGGCATCAACAGATGGCTATGGCCGTGTTTATTATCGGAATCAATGTGTCAGTCGTTGTCATTGCTATAGGTAGGTAGATCTTGAGAATGTCCTGGTTTCCTGCACTGCGTTTCGGATTTACCTGCATTCCTACAGTTTTGACCAATCCAAACTATTTTGATTTTTTTCTTCTTTTCAATTTACATGGGCCCTGTGTAATACAATGTAAACTAGCTTTCGGGTATGAAAAGTTATGCATCATAATTACACGGTCAGGGGGCATTACACTGTTAGCATACGTTACAACAAAACGCGTAAAAAGGTGTGTATTTTGGCTACGTTACGCGGATAAATCGACCATTTTCAAGAAAATGAATACTTTTCCAAAATCCTATCGACATTTAACTCAATTAGGGGCAAAAACACTCAAAACCTGTTATGGTTTAGGAGGTGGTGTAGTATCATTAGTTGACTGCTCCCTCCCCCGGTGCGGACGGTTAAACTATATTTGTATATTATTTTATCAAAACAAAATTTGAAAACTTCTCACGCTATGCGCGCATTTTAATTCAAGAGACGTTACCCGTTGTCGGCATTTTGCCCATTTTCGACCCACTAATTTCGAAGCCCTGGCTACACTTCAGATAACCAGAAAAGTGTTGCTTCAAAATAATCTGTAACAAAAGTGTTTGGGTTCGATTCTTGTAATATTATTATAATGTTATATACATGTTCCATCATTTAAACATTGCTATCGTTGGTTGTTCTGCAGGTAACGCTGTGTCAGTATTCTGGAGATCTGTTCGACAGCACGGTTGTAGTAGTGGGCTCTCATGTAGAAGCTGCTTCGCAGGTCTGGCAGATATAATAGCTCAACTCGCCGGTGTAACCCGCAATCATCGAAGACACCAACCTCTTCATGGAATGCCCTCAGCGATATAAATCGCTGCCAATGAACATTACCAAGAGTAATCGTACCCATGATAATAGCAGTCGAAATTGTCAATTGTATATAGCTAACTTGTTTTCGGATTTATCATCAATGTACCATAAATGACGCGGAATATTTTGCGTTCGTATTGAAGCTAAAAGAGTGGTAACAATTAGAAGTACCTATTGAAAAAGAAAAAATAGACTTTTTTAAAGAGGTACTATTAGAGATGGTTAAGATTTTCTTGTTAAAAAGATTACTTCAATATTAAAGATAATCAATTGGCCATTATCGTTGTTTCTACTCACAAAAAAAGCAGCAAAACCTGATTAAAACATTGTTTTAATATGTTGACATATCATCACTATTTATTGAAACCGTTTTTAAAAAAACCGCTCTCTATATAATATAGTATGTAATTTGAATCGAACATACAAATGGCGTAATGCTGTCCGAGCCGGGGATGGAATATTTTAAACGACGTTTTATTGCACAATTGCGGCTGATTTTCTTATTCTGACAGCTGTAGGCTTATGTATACAATTGTAAAAATGTACAAATCCCGGATTTTATCATAAGTGTGGGCGCAGCCTAACACAACTCTTAGTATCCCTTTAAGGAAAACAAACTAAATTATTTTTTACTTCAAAGTTGTCATCAAAAATGTCCAGAAAATTATTGGACGCCAAATTTCAAAACATGAAAAATTATTAACGGCCGAGTGCACCAAATTAGCGTAACTTACTAGAGAGGTAAGCTACCTCGCTAGTATTTATGCCCTAACTGCAGCGTAAATTACTAGCGATGTTTTTTTTAGAGCAAAACTGGAGAGTAAGATCAGAATAGTGAATAAATAGCGAGGTTATCCATATAAATTAACATCGTCCCACTTACTTAAACAATATTTGTCGCATGCGCCAAAGGTTTAACATACGGTATATCAGAGAGACAAACAGTGACGTTACTAGTTTTCCGTAAAATTAAAAAAAATTGTCGGCAGTCACTCCCTGGGTCAAATGTTAATAGGCCTATGTTACTGTATATTTATATTACATGTACGTTACTATAATTACTATGATTTTGAAAATCATGCCAATTGTGGCAATATTTTATGTATTTATTTGAGCCGATGGCCTCATGTACTTGGAAATAAAACTAAACTATTGTTGGCGCCCGCGTAATTGCTTGGTCCGATCGGCTTGCGGTTTTTCCCGCGCTTTGTCGTATAATTCCGATCGATTTCCGGTTTTCCCCCGCGCTTTTCGATTAGCTTGTTCCTGGTTACCGGGCCGCGAATTTATTAACCGTACACAATTTTGGCCAAACACTGTATAATTGTATTGCTGTACAATGTACATATATGCATGTGCTATAATATGCGCTTTATTCCGTCACGGTATCAAATGTTTTTTCGGTAAAGAACATCGCTACCGGGCCAGCTACCGGGCCAACATTTGGCTAGTGCAACCTCGGCAGGTTGTACACCTACAGTACATACAGCGAGCCAAGAAGCGGCGGACCCAATTCCTTGGCAGAAGAACAATATCATTTAAACCCGTTTCCTAGTTCTTCAGACCTTGCTGTAGACCTTCACGGATTTTGATGCAGCATAATTATATATAAGAAGCCTAAAATCTGAGTATGTTTAGTTTGCGAATTTCTTCAGCAGATGTTTAACAGACGACGCCATGTTTGTTGTTGTACAGGAACCTCGTACTTGGCGTCACCGTTTAACATGTACGTAATATTCATAGTCTCTAGAATTGATTCGGGGGACGGTGTTGATAAGCGGGAAATAGTTCAAACTCTCGCATGTTTGGTAGTATAATATAATATAAAACATAAATAAACATTTGGTAGGTATTTTTATTTATCCGACATGGTTAAAAATGAACCAATCAAAAAAGAGTATAACCGTATAAATATTTATGAGGTGTAATAACATGAAATCTCACATTTCGGGACGTTGGTGACTGAATATATTGATTTGATAAAAAGTATGAAGTAAAATATACGTATGCTTCATTGTAGGTTAGTGGGTAAACGGAAAAACGGTGTGCTTTTGTATATATATTTCGTCATAATAAGTGTTAGTGATTTTAGGTAATCGAATAAATTTGAATTTTTCGTTTTATGTTAGGAACCCTCGTACCTAATAATTTGGGGTTAATTTGCACTTGTGTCCCTACTACGAGGGGCGGTCAGTAAATAATGAAAGTGATCATGGTATGGGATGCATGAGTGATTCTATTGAGGGGATAATGTGATCAATACAGAGTATGAACCTTTGTCTTTCAAACAATACAGTTTTGGATTTTTAAGTGTGAACTATGACGTCATAGCATTGTCTCAAAGTAAGTACACTTGGGACACTGCTAAATCAGTTATTTGGCGGGAAATTTGAATTGTTTTTATGAAACACGTGGTAAGAAGATTGCATAACATGACATCAGAAGCAGGTAAATCCCGATTTTTTTTCTCGCATAAATATGATACAAAAGACAATAACTTTAATCCCTGTGTAATTTGGAATGTGTAGTATAAGAGGAAAAAGTAAGGAGAAGCAATTGAATAAAAGGTATACAAATATCAGTATTTCAAATAGCTAATTTTCATTAAAAAATGCCCAGTCAGTGAATCACTAATATTGCGGAAAATCAAACAATTTAGGAAAAATTCAAGCAATTAACCAGTTTGGAAGATTCCATATGATAGTTAACTAATTATCCGAACTTATTCGCATGAAACCTGCAGAAAAAATGCGCATGCGCAGACGGCAGATAATTTTGAAACGGGGCCCAAAATGGCTAAAATCATGAAATTTACCAGATAAAAGCTTACTGTGCCTTCAAATTCTAATCAGAAATAATGAAAAATGCTTAAATCAATGTGTAAACATATTGTGATAGTCAAAATGAAGATATACAGGAATGTATCAATCAAAGATGGCTGCCACAACCTCTCTTATTACTGTTATCTTTAGAGCTACTAGATATGTATTGTGTAGGTAATCGTCATATAATTTCAATGGTTTGAGGAAATTTTATGAACAGCTCCTTTTGAAATCCCCACTATTATTGCTTTACATCCCACAACAATTTATTAAATTATAATCCCTCCATTGTTCTTTATCCTTTGTTGTTTTCTAAGGTATATTATTGCGGATTTTGCTAAATAAGCGTATTTGAGATAGTCCCTTCTTGTTCGTATTAAGGCATTCAGATCTAAAAAAAGAGTGTCAAACAGAGATAAGTGTGTATTCTAACCATGTGCCAAGTGTTATCTGTTTTTATGCTTGCATTGCCGAGATATAGGCCTACGCAAATGTATCAATCAACCCATATTCAACATATTACATATCCAGCCAAATAATTGACAGATTTCAGTCAGTGTCTGAAACCTATTGTGTTTATGTTAATGACGTTACATAACCAAAGGTATCTAACAATCCAAAAGTGTATTGTTTGAAAGACAAAGGTTCATACTTTGTATTGATCACATTATCGCCTCAATAGAATCACTCATGCATCCCATACCATGATCACTTTCATTATTTACTGACCGCCCCTCGTATAGTGTAACATAAGAGAAAAGAGGCACTATTCTTTCCTGTTTTGTGCGGCGATCCAGGTCTAACCCGGACGGTTTAGATGGCTAATCGATTATCATCATTCAGTTTAATTTTCCGCACGACCTCATTATGTGAGTTAACTAACGATGTGAAATGGATAAAGCTATAATAAATTAAGTTTGTAAAAAGAGGTATCATTGGCATTCATTACATGTACTTGTGACATTTACTTTGAATGCCTGATCAATATAATACCCTTACCAAAATTGTATATCTCGTTTCTAATAATTATATGAACTAGCGGCGTACCCTCGCTACGCTCGGGTCCCCGCTAGATGATTATGCCACCACCTACCTCTGAAACCACATAAACCCCTACAACACCCACCAAACCAGGTTGATTTATAACCATATCCCTTCTAAAGGCATTATAAACCCCCTACATCACCCCAACCCCCAATCAGGTTGATTTATAACCATATCCCTCCTAAACCATTTACCATGGCTACTGTATTAACCCCTACTTCTCAAACCGCATCAAGTTAACCCTCCGACGGTATTTTTAAAACCACATAAACCCCCTACAATCGCCCCCCCCCCCCCCCCCCCCCACACCACACACACTGCAACTACACCAACCAGGTGGATTTATAATCATAACCCTCCCTAACCATACCCGCGGCTACTTCATTAACTCTTAATCCTATCCTAAAACATTTCCCGTGGTTTCCCCCCACCCCCCCCCCCCCCATGCACACACCCAAACCAATTTGATTTCTAATCACAACCCTCCCTAAGCCATTTCCCGTGGCTACTTCATTAATCCTCGGTCCCTTAGATTGTTTGGCATGCCAACTTAAGTAAAGAAATCAGGTGGTTTCATTAACCCCCGCAAAACGCTATCCATTATAGTAAGATACATAAGGAATGCGATTGTCCCCATGACATAAATTCGGAAGAGAATCTTAAGGCATCTGATGAACTTAATTATCATAGATAAAATAATGCATCTAACATAAAAGTATGTTTAGAGGTCATGGCAAAACACCTAAATAATGTTCTGGGGCTCTCAATAATGTCAATATATATTCAGACGTTATGTGACCGTTTCAGGATTACAAAGAGAGGGTGCTGACCATATTTGATTGCTGACAAAAGTGGCATTACAATGGGTGTATTGTTTACAAGATGTTGTTGACATTTGTACAAAAAAGTATCTACCTAATCAACAGTGCTATTTTGGGACAATTTGCATTTGAAAAATCAGATATTTTAAACCTCAAATTGGTGGATGGATTGGCCTTGTCCTATACCGTTTCCTTCTTTGCTGGCACAATTGGGTTTTTTTTCATCATGAAATCCCAGGACTTGCAGACCAGATGTGTCTATATTATACTGTACATTGTAATCTGAAGCGTCCATATTTTATGGTATACCTCGTAAGATATTGAGAAGGAAAATAAAATGTCAATTTGTTCCCCCGTAAACTGTAGTTACTTGTGTGTTATAGTATTGGTCATTTCTATTTTACTAACCTCTTGGCTCGTACAATAATTCAAATTATCTCATAAATTTGCAGATTCCATACAAGGTTTCTTATTATTCTTAGACCCTTTCACTGCAAAAAAGTAGGTCATTTTTTGTGTGTATCTGGTTGGGCAAACTGTTTTACTTATTTGTTGTTCAAGGCTTGCTCAATAATAGTTAAATGTAAATTCTTATTGCGCAAACTCTTCTTTTGACCATTTATTTTACTGCGAGAGGAGTAAAGTTGGTTAAGTTTATTTTATTTATGACTGTTGAGCAAAATAAATCACATCAGTTGGGCAACTTTGTGGTAAAATTGCGTGAATTACACTTGCTGTGTAAAAGATGTTAATATGTTGAGCAAAGTTATCGATCATGCGCACTGCTGTCTTTTCATTGAACAACAGTTAGGCATCTTTCGCGCGGTTCAGTTCTGGAAAACACATTTTCGATCTTTTCGTAAAATGGCCGATGACACAGTGGCAGGGTTGCTTGACGAGTGGGGCTGTCCGGTACTAATTGACAGTTTTAAAAGCGAGTTTTCTCTAAATTAAGTACAAATACATACGTTATTATACGGTGTTGCTTGCCTCATTTCATTCTGACCGCTGTGTATGAAGAAATAATGAGAAATTTAGTGAAGTTGTTTACCAGCCATGCATGCATGCTAATTGCTATACATGTATAGCGCTAATTGCTATACATGTATAGCAGTTAAGCTTACATAAGCTTATCTCGTTCTTCAAGTTCAGCCTCTGGTTCTGGTTCGGTTAAGTCGACGTTGGTCATTTTTTGACTATAATAACGTATGCATTTGTACTTAATTTAGAGAAAATTCACCTTTAAAGGTGTCAATTAGAACCCACTCGTCAAACAACCCTGCCACTGTGTCATCGGCCAAAAATAAACCAACATATGAACCAGTAATGTGTAAATATGCCCAACAGTTTCATCAAATTTTGTCAAACAATTGGTAAAATCAACTATTTTGATTAGTTATTTTGCCCAACAGTTTCATCAAATATTGCCCAACAAAGTGAAAAATGTTTACCCAACTATGTTGGGCGAATGTTTTGCTGAACAGTTTAGCAAAAAAATATAGGGGAGAGCGGGGCTAGTCCGCCCTCGGGGCGAGTCCGCCCACGGCCCACCACGTGTTTCTCATCACGTGACTGTTGAAAAAGTATCAGACTGGTGTAATTTGGTTGCACCGGTCATAGCAAAGTAACTATTAAAACTTCAGACCCGGTTACACCTCCCATAAGGATTTATCTTGAATAAATGTTTTTGTATAATTAAAGTAAAATTATTTGTCATTAATAATAATAATAATAATAATAATGCATTTATAATGCGCCATCTATCTAGACAACCTATTCCGAGGCGCAAACATTAAAACAAATAAAAACAAACAGTTAAAATATAAAAACAATTACATCAGTCAATCAGTCAAATCATAAGCAATCTTAAACAGATGAGTTTTTAAAGTCTTTTTGAAACCATCAAGTGAATCACAGAATCGAAGATCTGAAGGAAGTGAGTTCCACAGTTTAGGTGCACAAGCATAGAAAGCCCGGTCGCCAAATGAAGAATGTGTCCGAGGGACAGAGAGAAACTGTTTATCTGACGATCTGAGGCGACGTGATGGAATATGTGGATTGAGAAGATCGCTGATATAAGAAGGTGCCATATCATGTAGGGCTTTCCAGGTTAGGAGAAGAAGTTTGAAATGGATGCGATACCGAATAGGTAACCAATGGAGACGCTCTAAAACAGGTGAAATGTGATCAAATTTTCTAGTCCTTGTGAGCATTCGTGCAGCAGCATTCTGAGCTCGTTGAAGTTTATTGAGATTTCGTTCAGTGATCCCATATAATAAAGCATTGCCATTGTCAAGACGTGATGTGACTAAGGCGTGAACAAGTGTAGCAGCAGTATCATCATCAAGCACTTGGCGAACATTAAAAATGTTGCATTAATCTAAAGACATCACAGCGAAGGTACTAACTTGTATAGTCATTCAAAAGGTAAGGCCTTTGCCTAACATATTATGCAGTTAAAAACTTCCCATTCCGTGTTTAGTAGGTATACCATGAGATTTACAAAAAAAATGAGCCCTGGGGCGAGTTCGCCCTATTTCGCCGGGGCGAGTCCGCCCCTGCACAATTATACGCTAAGAAGGGGGCGGACTCGCCCCAACATAATAAATGGGTACATGATGTGTCCATTTCATATGTTGGGGCCACGTAGCCTAATTTGTCATAGTTGTGTCTAGTTGACCTTTAATCAATCGTTACATGGAATAACTGATAGTTTCTGCAATATTTAACTATAGGCAAGCCTGAAAATTAGAGGGCGGACTCGCCCCGCTCTCCCCTACCAACATATGAACCAGTAATGTGTAAAAATGCCCAACAGTTTCATTAAATTTTGTCCAATAATTGGTCATAAATATTTGCCCAACTATGTTGGGTAATTACTTTGCCCAATATGTTAGCAAGTTTTTTTACACCAACTGTTGGTCATAATTTTGTCCAACTCTTGTTGGTTAAATTTTGACCAACTGTTTCATGTGTTGTATATAGACCCAACGTTGGTAAAAAAGTTGGTCATTTTTTGACCAATATTTTTTGCAGTGTTGTTCACACCTCCTGTCCCAATGCAATGCACGAGCACAAAACCTTTGTTGAACATCTTACACTTATATTTATATTTTGCATTTCCCCCCATATTGCTGGTATATTGATCTAATATTGCTTAGTGAATTTTAAAATTAAAACGTTTGGCAAAGAGGTTCAAGAAAGGGTCAAGAAGGGAGAGAGGGAGAGAAAGGAAACTAGATATGACTCCGGTCTAAGACCAGGGGACCTTGATTTTTGTCTTGTTCCTGACATTTGCCCCGAGGTCATGATTTACTTTTCTTATTGTCTAATGAAAAGAGATCAGATGCATCAAGTATGATCGAAATCGGAGCACGTCTTGGATCCCTAGTGACCCCCATATGACATTTTAATCGCTGGACACCCAATAATGTCGATGTGTGACCTTTGACCCCAAACTGTGAAGAACCTATATGTAAGTCAGGTAGGGGGTCATACTGACCAAATCTGGTGATTATAGCATGTAAACTGTAGGAGGAGAAGCATTTTAAGTAATAGAAGTGAAAATTAACATTTTGACCCCTAGTGACCCCTTTTTGACCTTCGACCTGGTCAATATGTTTGACTTATTTTCTTGGCTCATCAAATCAAACAAGATGCAACAAACCCGGTCCAAATCAGAGCATGTCTTAACTTTTACCCCTGTAAAGTTCAATGACCCCTAGTGACCCCTTCTTGACCTTTGACCTGGTCAATATGATTGACTTATTTTCTTGGCTTATCAATCCAAACAAGATGCAACAAACCCGGTCCAAATCGGAGCATGTCTTAACTGTTACCCCTGTAAAGTTCAATGACCCCTAGTGACCCCTTCTTGACCTTTGACCTGGTCAATATGATTGACTTTTTTTCTTGACTCATCAATCCAAACAAGATGCAACAAACTCGGTTCAAATCGGAGCATGTCTTAACATTTACCTCTGTAAAGTTCAATGACCCCTAGTGACCCCTTCTTGACCTTTGATCTGGTCAATATGATTGACTTATTTTCTTGGCTTATCAATCCAAACAAGATGCAACAAATTCGGTTCAATTCGGAGCATGTCTTAACTTTTACCTCTGTAAAGTTCAATGACCCCTAGTGACCCCATATGACATGTCATTTTTAATCGCTTAAGACCCTATATGAGCATGGACCTAAGGAATCTTTTGACCAATTATGAAGGTCATGAGTCATTTCTTCTGAGACAAGAAGCATTTTAAGTGATCGAATTGAAAATTTACATTTTGACCCCTAGTGACCCCAAATGATTTTTAATTTTAAAAACCGTTCTTTTGTATATGCGTACGGTCAAAAGGAATATGTGGACCAATTTTGACGATCCTAGGTCATTTCACTAAATTGGAAATGCGTTTTAAGTGAAAATCACGTTTTGACCCCTTATGACCCCTGTGTGACCTTTGACCCCAAACTGTGAAGACCCTATATGTAGGTCAGGTAGGGGGTCCTACTGACCAAATCTGGTGATTGTAGCATGCAAACTGTAGGAGAAGAAGCATTTTGTAGAAATATTGCAAGAAGAAGCAGCAGCAGCAGAAGAAAGAAACGGTAGAGATAGAGTACCTGGATTTTTGAAAAAATCAAGGTAAGGAAAAGAAAGGGGAATAGAAACATTGAACAGTTATTCTTAAACAGCTTAGAATGCTTAGGCAATTTTCATCTCATTTAAATCAGACAACTTAACACGGCGTACATTTTGCGTGGTAACTAAAGTTTTCTTCTAAACGCGCACTTCTGCAGTGCGATTTTCCTGCGTGCTTAATATGCGGCGCATTACGCCGACGCATGGTGCACTCACCACACGGGATTCTAAAGTATGACTGTTTAAGAATGAGAGTAAAGATATTGTTTTTAGTACATACATGTAGAAAGGCGGAGGGCCCTAGGCGGAACCTGTTTCTGGACAGAAAAACGGTATAACTTGCTCTATGTAACATACTTCGGCTTAAATTCAAAGCTGGCTCTATGTAAAACTTCGACATAAACAATGTATTAACATTTTCAAATTAGAAAACTCTAATAGTGAAGACACTGACAAGTAAATGTCTGGTTGACAACTGTATAAGATTGTGTTAAATCCGTGAGGACCTTAAAAACACACAATTAGATACACTGAAAACTTAAAACTAGTCAGAAAAAAGGCTGGACTAACTTTAAACTAGTCGAGCAGGTTAGTCAAGCCTGCTGGACTAGCTTAAACTAGTCAAGCAGGTTCGTCAAGCCTGCTGGATAGGTTATGGCCGACTTGACTAGCTTAAGGTTAGTCCGGCTCAGCCTGACTAGTTTGATTTGTTCTACTGGACTAGTCTGTGGCTGGACTAGCTTATTAGACAAGCTGGCTTGACTAGCTTTATTTAGGTTAGTCAAGCTGGCTGGAATAGCTTTCGGTTAGCCAAGGCACTGAGATTAAATATCAATGGCGGCATCGCCGGTCCGGTTTTGCTATCCAATCCAGACGTAATTTGCCGTAGTTATTTCATTGTGTGGCCATAGTGTACATCATAGTGTTTGCCAACATCTGTACAGCGGAACTGTACGCAAGTTATTGGACAGGGCACATATACTACAGTTAAGCCCACAATTATTCATACCCTTTGAAAAATATTCATACCCCATACCAAGTCTCAGGATTGAGGCCATTGTTGGTGATGATACACATGTTTTTGACATTCCAAACGCTCATTATGTTGTGTGATAGGCTTTTGTATTGTTTATAGGTCAATAAATGCGTATGTGTTGTTTCGAGAGAAATTAGACAAATCAATGCACGCGCGCTGATGTTGATGTGTGAATAATGGCACGACCCCGAAGGGGGAGTGCTATTGTGAGCATATCAACATTTGCGCAAGTGCATTGATTTTTCTAATTTTTCGAGAAACAAAACATACGCATGCATTGACCTAATTCATACACGACACTATGCAAATAAAAATTTACAATTTAAGCATAATTTTGATCTATGTAAAACGACTAAAAACACTTTAACAAGTTTGCTAACACCCGCAGTGAAAATCGGCGAACCCGCGAATCTTGAACAACGAATCAAAACAAAACGCGCACTGCGTGATTTGAACGGCGCACACGCGGAGTGCAGTGGACACTTTCAATGCACTCCGCGTATTTGTAATTCCTGCTTCCTGATTGGTTCAACACTACATAGTGTATGAATATGCAATTATTCTATGATGTATGCATACAATGTGGATGCATTAAAAATATGTCCTATTGAATGTACAGTGAGGGATATTATAGGACAACACTCTAGCTCTTTGTCAGCTTGGCGAAGAAGATCAAAGAACTCAATGAGGACCTTTGTGTGTGCATATTGTGAATGCTCACAAATAGGGAAAGGCTACAAAGCTATTTCGAAGCAACTCCAAGTGTCAGATTCCACCATATAACGCTTAATTAGGAAGAACAAGACGTTCAACTCAGTTAAAAACCTTGAAAGACACAGTCGGAAGCCAATGGTGTCCCCTTGTTTGACAAGAAAAGTATAATGAAAGGCCAACAACAATCCTTGAAATAGTTTTAAGTTAATGACTGAATTCACACACACACACAAGTCAATTTTTAATTCAGAAAATAGATACGTCATTTTTATTTGACTATTATAACATAAGGATCTGTTCACAATCATGTTTATGGTTATGGTACACTTTACAATATGCATAATAAATCATATAACAGTGACATAGCAGAGATAATATAGAATGATAATAATAAATATAATACTGGATAGTCAAATATTGCAGATTCATATCATGTTATTTAGGGAGCAAATCAAAACTCGGCAACCGGCTGTTCCGACTGGTTGGACCGCATATCATTGTTTAGAACAATAGAAACCGGCTGCAACCTCACGGAACTGCACGGAACCGGCGGTTGCCGGGCGGTCGAGTTTTGATGTGCTACCTATACATACTCCTCAATCAAATTGATTGTTAGGTAATATCATCAATATGATCATAAATGTTGTTCCGGATTGGACATATTTATTGAGAAATGTCATCTTTAGGTAACTACATGTAATACTTTTGTGTGATACAGTTCGGTCTCATATACAAGTTGATCATTAGAGGTTATCTGTGTTTTGGATTGACTGCCATCTAGTCGGGAATAATATCAATGTTTGACATTTTCCGAATTATAGAAGACACACCTGTTTCATGAGGCCATTTTGGTAAAATGGTTCATGCAATGAATTGGACGTCATGCACCGATTCAATATTGAATGTCGAATATGCCTGGTGCGATTCCCCTTTGTAGTCCGTTGCGCAGGGCAACATGGATAACCTTTATTGATGGTCTTGCGCTATGAATAGGATGTCTCTCGGGTCAACTCGAAGGTCAATGAATGAAGGCGTTCAGGGTCTATGAATAAAACGACGTTTAATTATGACAGGATGAAAGACCCGAGCGCAAGAATAAACAAACGGAAGATATACCATCTTCTTGGTGTCATAGTTTTGAAGTTGTTATAACATGTATAAGTATTGAACATCTATTTAATACCAGTTGTACATACATGTACATGTATACAACTTAATTCTAGAGATAGTTAGTTTCAATAACCGTCCGGGTTTCTGTTCATATCTGTTATCATTATTTGTTTAGCAAAAAACATTTTGAAAACTGAACATACTTGTTAAATAGTTTACTTCTTGCGGGCATGTCTTCAAAAAAGTAGTTTATATAGGCTTTTTAAAGAGAATGATATTTTGAGTGCAGAAATAAATACAGTTATTTTTTTTAACGTTTTTTTTTCAATGCTTTTTCGAATACAAGTTGTTGTAATTGTATTCCAATTTAAGATATTTCCAAAGTCGTGGTCGTTCGCTGGTGTCTCTGTCCTCTTCGCCATTTACTGTAAAACAAAAGAGGAAATATACGAAATTGATTTATATGACTGTATATAGCATTACACAGGACAGATTTCTTCTTTCCAATACACAACGTAACGATTAAAATGTTAATTATTGTATTAATTTATGAGCAGTTTACCGCCTGTTTAAAAACAGGGATTGTTAAACATCTATTTATAGCAAATTGGTTATCGAAATGTTACTATAGTTTGATCTGTTCCAAATTGGCGAAGCGGCGAATGAATACAGAAGGACGCGGGCGCGAAAAAAAAGGTAACTAGATGGCAACTATACTCTGTTTGGCCATCTCGAGACAGTGACGTAACCGCGTATTCTACTAATTGCATCACATAACGCGCGCGCATACTCGCGACGCTGGCGTACAAACACGAGCGTTGAAAAGCGGAAGATACACACGCGTGCGTAAAAGCTGCGCCTGTTCAGTTACGTCACTGTCTCGAGATGGCCAAACAGAGTATAGTGAAGCCAAAGAACGGACAGCCGCACCATGACAACAACAAACCGTGGTTCCAAAATACAGCGCACCTAGTACTCGCGTGTCAGTATTGATCACTTTATTGAAGCCTCTCCGCGTGGTATTGATTTACACCCATCGCATAAGCTGCGCAAGAAATTCACTGCGCCCTTGGTACGCAAGAAATTCACTGCGCCCTTGGTACGCCCCCGACAATCCGACAACATCGCTATGGTGGTGGTTCTTTTTTAGCTTCGACGAGTTGCGTGTATTGGTACGCGTAATGTCCAGTCTCTAAGTAGTTAGTCTACAACTAAAAAGCTCTTGGATTACCGTGAAATGATTTAACTAAGCTTAGAACAAGATAGAAACAAAAGAGTAAAGACCCCCATAGAGTCGCCATTACAGCCAACTGTGCATATATGTGTGACGGGTGCAGCTACGCGTACCGGCTACGCGTACGCTTGGATTACTTTTGTGCAAGGAGAAAAACTGATTATTTCTCGCCAATTTGGAACTGATCAAACTATAATGCATTTTCTTCAACGTTCTATAAAGTTTATTATCACCAGATGATTTTTTTGAAACCTGAGGTCCGTTTGCCCGTACAACAGGGTTTTTCTTTAAGTCGCCTAAGGGTCACTCACCTTTTAAGTAACCGGACAGTCTGCGGTCATACAGTCGCAGTAAGCAATGATTGGTATATCGCCTTGCACTGAGCTTCCATCTGGACATGTTAGATCAACGGTCTGTATGTCGTCACTCTTAACACCCTTACAACACATGCAGTCGTATTGAAGCTCTGAGACACCAAGTAGAACCTGGTATAAAAGAGAAACAGTATGGTAGAAGTTATTAAACAAGGTTTGCCGACGACCAGGGTTCACCTCCTCCTCCTTGATATCCCTGGTAGTTTATTCCAAAACGATCCCGAGAGGGTAAGGGTTCAAATGAATGTAATCTGTGATTTCAAAGCAGTGCAATCTTGGCTTTAGTGGCGTAGCTAAGGAGGGGAGTGAAGGGGAGGAAGAAAGTGAACAAAAACGACTTGACCGACTAAAAATGCGCTTGCATTAGCTATTTTACAACAAATGTTGCCATGATTGAGGTACATTTCGGCTTTAAACCAGCTTTTAAAAAAACGGAAATTATTTTTTGCTGGGGCACATATTTGTACTTATGATCATCAAAATGTCATGATTCCCCTTGTCATATAAACCGCCAGTGCGAATCTCAACCGACAAGACTCAATGATAAGAGGGAGGGCGCTCGCCTCCTCGCCCCTCTGGCTACATGTACACCACCGCTTTGCTTAAAAATTCTTGGACTACCGTGAAATGATTTAACTAAGCTTAGAACAAGATAGAAACAAAAGAGTAAAGACCCCCATAGAGTCACCATTATTGTTATACAAAATTAGGGTTTGTTGTCATTGTTGTTGTAGCTATTATGTTGTTATTGTAGTAATTGATTTTTTTCCCCTTTGAGGCTGTTATTTTATTGCTGTTGTTGTCGTTGTGTTCGCTCTTATTATTATTGTTGTTGTTGTCATCATCGTCGTCATTGTTGTTGTTGTTGTTGTTGTTGTTTGCGTGTTGCTTATCAATAACTCTCTTACCGTTGTTGTCGACTTGCAATGTCCCTCACACGTGCTAACCATGACGTTATTGGCGATACAATCATTCACGTTGCTGACGTTGACAGCTTGATAGGTCACGTGACACACGTCGGGTTCTGTGATTCAACAAATTGGATGAGAACATGATATATTCAATAACTTTTATCACTGACTTTTATACACCTTTGAAATTGATGTTCAGAGGAACTTAGTGGGAAGGATAAATGTGCGTTCATACTCGCGTCGTTGCGTATTGGTCGACGTCGACGGACAAAAGTTAACATTGCTTCAACTCGTGCACCGATATCCGTCGATATGTCGCATTTTTTTATGTAGTAATTCTTGAGACTCGAATTTCGTAAAATTATTCCCATCTTGAGACTCGAATTTCGTAAAATCATTCCCATCTTTAGACTCGAATTTCGTAAAATTATTCCCAAGTCTCCATACGATTCAAAACATTTATGTTTAGGCTTTCTTGAGTGAGTTCTCTCATTAATTATTCTGAATTTCCCATTTTTTAGTTTGATCAATATTTTGATTTTGGTGTATACAAAAAAACCTTAAAATATTATTTTATAGGATTATAATATCATACCTGACACCGGTTTACATACTGGACAGCAACCCTCATCATCATCAAATACTGGCACATATCCCTGGAGGAGAAACGGAAATTACAGACATATGATACTACAAATAAAAGCATATACTTTTAATGATATTAAATCGTGACAAATCCGGACAAAGTATTCCAATCGGAACACGTTGCCATTATTCGTTAGTTTGCAAAATATCCTTCTTGCCATTCCTATTTCATATAGGGGAAGGTGGGGTAATGGCGGACGCGGGGTAATCGCGGACAGGGCTGTATCTAAAGGCAGGTGAAAGAAGGTGGTATTTTGCCACCCTATGATGTTAGGTGCCTCTCCATTGAAATCACACAAAACCTAAATGGGATGGTTGTCTCGCAAATTCTCGCGAGAATTACAAAAATCACTTTTTGGGCAAGTTGATATTTTGGTGCATTGATTTCTCTTTGAAACTGGTATTTCTACATCAAGGAAAACAAAGTCTTATTATTTTTTTATGTAATGTATGATACCTTCTGATAAAAAGAAATGAATTCGGAGTCACAATGATGAGCATAATAATAAGAGAGGATGTGCCCATACATTGTACATGGATTGGGGTAATCCCGGACATGTACCGTTTCCATGGTAACCAATATGGGCGTGGTCAATTTAACATCATAAATCGGTAATAGTTGTTGACCATATAAATATGTGACATTGTTCTTTGATTTCTGCTACACTTTTAAAAAGGGTATTTTTTAACTCCCATTGAAATGCTATATTCCAATAAAAAGAGAGCTGCCATTGATAAATACGGTCCGGGATTACCCCCAGAGTGTGGGGTAATGCCGGACGACGCCATTTTTTTTATTGCGTCGTAGCTTCGAATTTCAAAATGATGAGTTGATTAAAACTTGATAAAAGGTAGAACCTTCACAGTGCTTTGTGTTTACATGATTTTTATTGTTATATGACGTATTATATGTGTGTTATACCTCTCTAACAAAATGTGTCCGCCATTACCCCACCTTCCCCTAGGTGAGACATTCTAAATTCACAACCGATATATCTTCCATTACTGATAGGCATAATCAATATATCAATGAGAGTACTTGATACAGGTATAGAAGATGATATAGTCCCCGGGAGCTATAGTCCGGCCTGTACAGTAAAGAATAGGGCGCTCATCCCTATAAGCAACCATAGTTTCACGCTTCATTCAGTGTAGGTGCATGGACACCGAACTATAGGTCCAAGGGGACTATTGTTCCTTTCACACAGGCATAATCCTCATCACTGCTCATGGGTTTCCCCCACACTGTTAGACCACTATAATACGCTAATATTCTGTGGACATGCGATCATAACGTGTACCCGGGTGGTACCGTGTAATAACGATAATACAATAACGCGCTTACCGGTTGGCAGGTCACTGGTTCGCATACACATTCTGTTGGGCAGTCGTCTAGGTTGCAGTATCGGTCTTCTTCGTCGGGTCCCACGCATTCGGCTCCTCCATTTGATGCAGGCGGATTATTACCCGATCTGCGATGATTAATTGAATTATATCTTGTTAATAAGTAATAGTTGCCATAGGGAACGAAATAACACACACACCCCTACGGGTCCGACAGACCCATTATTTCGGATTTTCAATTTGTTCAATTTTGTTATAAAACATTTCTCTCTTTTTTCTTAACATTTTTGATTTTTTTCTGTTGTTGAAATTTTTGAAATATTTTTTAAAACTTCTCTAGAATTTTACTCAATATCTCCATAGTTGGTGATATCTTCGGCGACCCATTTTTATAGAGAAACGTGGGGGGGGGGGGGGGGGGGCATTACGTGCAAATGAATACCGACCACCATTTCCGAAATTGTGGGGTTTTTTCTCTTCTTTTTGTAGTTGTCAAGAGACGGCAAATCTTTTACATATAGGCCTATTTTGTGATTTTCTGTGTCGTTTTTGTAGATAAAGAACTTAACTGACCGACCCCGTGACCGACCCAACCCGAAGAACATGTTTTATTTTTTGGCTGCCTTACCGGAATCTTTGTTGCGTTCCATTGTCACAAGTGGCCGAACAGTCCGTCCAGGTGGACCACGAACTCCATCCGCAGTCCGTAGGACAATCATAATCGTCACATGAGTAAGAGCCATTTGTGCAAGTACTGAAAAATAGGATGAGATATGAAAAAGGGTTAGAGCTGTAATAAATTGACACATAGAGGTTTATATATGTTCACAAAATATGCTCAAAATGAGCACAGAATTCGACTTATGTTGTTGTAGTTTTGTAAACACAAGCGGTCTAACCAGGGAGAGTATATAATGGGAGGGGATATTCGAATCGCAAAACAAGAGCCTCCCATATGACTTGTAAAAGGAGGGCGCTATCTTGACAACGCCATGATTGACAGCACGAAAGTCCTTATAAGGCACATGAGACGCTTAATGTGAATTAATTTAGACGCGCGATGTGACTCGTAAATCGAGGGCGCTATCACACTGCGGCTTCAATCTCGGCAATGGGAGCTAGTGTACAGTGACACCCGCCTGGTCTAACTATTCACTTCCATTATCATAAATTGAAGGATGTTTTATAAATATCCCATCCATGCCAACTGCTTGACATTAGCAGCTACAATCAATTATGATACTGTTGAAACTGGCCAACTTGCCAACTCCTGAAAGCAGGAGGATTGGCAGTGTTATGTCGTGCATGTAGAATATAAGGGCCCCATTAGGACTAACCATGTGCTAACGTACTATGATCTAGGAACCTCCAACGTTAACTGTAGCAGCAGAGCAAAGTCATGCTTTAGGCATAATCATCTGTGATAATGTTGAACCTCTTTCCACTTCTATTTGTATAACAGGTGGCCTTTTTGTGGCTAACTAATTTGGATCTAGCAATTCTAACTGCAAGATCATGATTAAAGTGATTTAGGCCTAACAGTCCTTACCAGTTTCGACATTCTTCCGACACAACATCTCCCGGGGCATACACGTTTCCATTCTCATCCAAGCAGTCACATTGCTCTTGAGGTACACATTCACCATCCTGTTCTAGAGTCCCATTGGGGCATCGACAACCCGGCGTGCAATCCGGGTCTTCTACGCATTGTGTACCGGCTTGCAAGTCGGCGCAGTGGTAGGGACAACTAGTGACGCATCCTTCTTCGTATACCTTGCCATCAGTGCAGATTGTTTCTGGTTGAATGACGAAACAAAAATTGAATTATAACGGATGATTTCAAAATTAAATGTTAAATGGATTCGGATGAGGAGTTACTGGACATGTGAGAGTTCCTCGGCAATATGTTAATCAATGTTATACTACTGTACCAATTAATTGGGTACATGTAAGCGTGGTTGCTAATATGCAATGATGTGATCGGGTTATCGTGGTTATAAACGGCGTAAGCATACCGGAAAAACACAAAATGTCCATTGATCTCATTGCGTAATTGTAGAAGACTATATTATATGGTGACGATTTTTTTAAATATTTGGGTAGGGGAGCCTGATTGATGTACTATAGCGGTGTGTACTGTTGTAAGCCTTCACTAGGGTGGCTCGTGTTCGATTCTCTTTCCCGAAGAATCCCTTTTGAAGTCGTGTAACACGCCATGTTAATTATCGATTTCTCTTACCAATAGTTTGTTTACATAACTCCCGCCTCTTGGCATTAATGGTCAAGTTATTATCAAGCAGAGAATATGCATATCTTTTTATTTAGGACTCTTCTTACCATTGCAAGCATTTGGGTTGCACGCCATGCTCTCCACCGGCACGCCATCACAATCGGCTCCATCGTTCTTTGGTGGCGGGTCACTGCAGTACCTGTATCGGAATGTAGTACCTCCATTACAAGTTGTAGAACATGGGGTCCACTCGCTCCATTCAGTCCAGCTTCCATTAGCTATAAAGAACAAACAGATGGGTTAAGATTCTCAAACGGACAAGATTCATGTTGTAGTACATTTAGATTAGGCCTTGGTTGGCCTATAAAAATACATGAATTTAGCAGAACCTATCTCGCTTTAATTGATATCGTATAGCCTATTATTGTTACATTTTATCAAAATCATTAGCATAATATGAACTAAGATGCAATGGGATATCGCGACCAACAAGCAGTGCGGGCCCGGAAGCGGGATTTACATTCGATCTTAAGACGGGCTCAGAATTGTCACTTATTGGATTCTCTAGTTCACTATTCCCGTCTGGAAATCATAAAACAATGGCGGTGAAGAGGCCCCAGCAGACGACGTCATGCGACAATTTAAGGTTGGAATTGTATTAGCGCCCCCTATCATTCAATGTACCCAAAGAAAAGAAAGACACTTTCACAATACAAACAGTACTTCGTAACTTACTTGGGCAAGCATAGTTGTTACAGTATTCCGTTTCAGTCAGTGGTTCATCTGTCGGGCAGTCTTCGCCTCCATTCACAGCAACGTTCTTGGTTCTGACACGTGACTGCGTTCCTACACCGCACGTGACCGAACAATCCGTCCAATCAGACCATTCATTCAGAGAGCAATTGACAGGCACTGTTTGAAAAGGAAAGATAAAAGGAAGATGTGAAAATAGTAATTATTGTCACAAAATAGGGCAACTCAGCACATGACATGGTAGATGTGTGTGATCAATGATAATAAATTAAAAATATTAAATGTATTGAAATTCAGCTCACATTGGGGAAATTCGTTGTAATTGATTGTTATAACTAGTACTAGTTTCCGTGCTGCGAGCGTAGCGAGATACAATCAAAGGGAGCAGCACTATAGTATACCAACCGACGATTACCCCCATGACATTCAGTCCCCAACACAGATATGGTACTCAACAATCTATCAATTTCAATTCTGGAACGGCAAGCTATTATGCCCACTGGAGATGGAACGGCAAGCTTATATGCCCACTGGAGATGGAATGGCAAGCTATTATGCCCACTGGAGATGGAACGGCAAGCTATTATGCCCACTGGAGATGGAATGGCAAGCTATTATGCCCACTGGAGATGGAATCTTGATTATCTTACCTTCTGTTGTGCCAATGAATGGTGTTGTGATCTGAGTAGTCGGTGCAATTGTTGTAACGTTCGTTGGTGCTGAAAAAGTAAATATATCATTATGAGTTATTATGAAAAAGTAAATAAAATATTATTATGAGTTATTATGAAAAAGTAAATATATCATTATGAGTTATTAGTATGTTATGAAGCATTTAGTTATTAGTATTTTATAAAGCATTTAGATGATTAAATAAATTGATTGATTTATTGATTAATTAATTAATTAATCAATCAATCAATACTTAATTAAAATTAACCTTCCACCTCCATGTCGTGCAGGCGTCCTATTGTTTTTTTCTTCATTTTTCATTTTGCGGGGTGATCTAGTCTTGTTTACATACCTGTTAACGTTGTTATATACGGAGTCGTTAGAACAACGGTAGTGGTGTAGTTGGTAGCGAATGTTGTTGGGAAGGTAGTTACGATTACGGGACCTGTTTAAAAGAATTACACACACGAATTACACATTAAGCAACATCGGATGGACATCAATTAAACTGTTTATGTCACATTTTTGTGTATAATTCATTAGTTTAGTTTGTTTGTATTCTTTTGTATTTCAGTAGTATTTTAGCTCTCTTGATCCTTTTTTGTTTCCCGCTGGTCTTGCTCTTCATGCGACAGCGTTTTCTTCCGGATTTGCACGCGCTTTACAAATGTTCACTATTATTTGTATTAGGTAACTCATTGCCCTAGGTTACACGGATCTTGGCGCAATAACAATATTGAAATTGTTCTACCAAGTATATAAAGATGTAGATGTAGGCCTACTGAATAGGAAGTTTTGCGAAGAAGAATCTGACCAACATTGTCAATAAGTTTATTTTCCAGAAGAAACAAAATACGACCAACACACTGATGACTGCCTTGAGGGCTGATACGGTTCCCGCACGGAAATTAATACCAAACACGAAAGTCGGGAACCGCGTTTTGTAGTGTTCAAATATAATAATGTTTGAGCCAAGCTATTTTGGTTTAACGCTGCAAATGCAACTGTCTAAAATCAGCCGTCACAGAAAAAAATAAAATAATAGAGGATGCTTTATACAATGACATTGTAACAGGGCTTAAGGTTATTGCATAGCATTGTTATCAATCTATGTGAAATCTACATCGTAATTGAAGCCATTAACTGGTTTTGGTTAGTTTGATGCAAATATAACCACGTGTTTGTTTTTAATTGGAGCTTTGTATTCAGCTACTTCACCCTATTATCCGACCATGATCTTGGGCCTTCAATGTAAATTGACCCTTATACATGTTATGCATTTAAACCTCTTACCACCCGCATGTCTTATCTAGACTTTAGCGCCAAATTATTATGTTATCAATTTATAGAGGTCCCTTCTTTCATATCGACAGATTTATACTTATATCTAAGTGTATTTATTGGTTTGTAGCACTTACCGGTTGTTGTCGCCGTCGGTGATGAGATGGTAGAACCTACAAAAAATAACATCCAATACAACTAGTTATTCTTAAATGACAATAAATTACACGGCATGTACTCCGCAACTAGTCTAGGTCGGTCTAACTTAAGATACTGTGTTGAAAAAACCCCAGTGATTCAGGAATAGCGATTATCCATGTAGGCCCCCTATATAGTATAATCAGGCATGAGAATGAAAAAACATGAAAAAAACTGAAAAAACTGAAAATGTGCGTGAAATCGGGCTAAAAAGGCCAAAAACAGCCTGAAATTAAATGAAAGTGCGGAAATTTGGACCATAAAAAACCCTGAAAATTCTCATGCCTGTATAATAGCCATGCGCTACGGAAGAAAAATGCATGGGAATCGCATACTGCCTATTCTACATTCTATTAAATCGGTGCATGAAGTATTGCATTAAACACGTTACCAAATTGGCCTACATATCCTGAAACAGGTGTGTCTTCTTTAATTCTGAACATTTTGAACATTGATATTATTTCCGACTATATAGATGGCACTCATGGCAGTTAATCCAAAACACGGGATAACCTCTACTATGAGCCGGTCTGAGGGTCTAGTGCAGGGCAGCCCTTTTATGGCAAAAGGATGTATCTTATATGTGCTTTCCTAATGAAATACTTCCCTTTTAACATGGATTGTGTTAACTTGGTTCAATAGTCCTCAATTAGGAAAAGGTTGCAACTTGTAAAGACAATAAAAGTAATATACTGCCTTTTACCACTACATGAATTTTGGAGAAAAAAGCTAACTTTGATCATGTTAAAAGGAAGTATATTGTTAGGAAACTACATATAAGATACATTCGTTTGCCATAAAAGGGCTGCGGGGTGTGCAACCTTTACTACCACGCGGGCCTCATTGTGATTTTGAGGTCCTTTCACGGGCCGCAGTGATTGTCAATTCCAAAACACGTCCGGAGGAGGGATAATAGGGGGAGGGGAAGCTTAGGAAGAAAAAGTGAGATTGGAATATCTGCTTTTCTTCGTGTAATTTCCTCTTTTTACTCGCTGTTGCTGCTGCAAGCACCATTTTAACCAGGGATTTTAACACGCAATCACGCCTCGAGTTATATTTAAGTGCAGCGCGTCACTCTATACTAATTATAAGGGAGCACACCACTTAATCAATCCACCATTTGTGTAACCTAGGGAGTTCCGGTTTAATAAAACGGGCCGCATATCAATGGGCATTTTGGGATTGCTTCGCGGGCCGAAGATTAGAGGCCGGCGGGCCGCAGGTTACACACGCTTGGTCTAGTGAGAATTGGGCTCAAGCAGAACCAAATGGGCCTACATTATCATGAATGAATTGAATGTGTCTTCTTTCAGAAAATCTTAACACTTTCCACGCGGCTATTTATTCTACCATACACAAAACAGATTTTTCAGAAACCTTTCCCAACTTTCAAAGTCTATCTCAAGCGTTACTGAACCTATACTAGGAATGTTTGTACTTATGTCAATGCATTTCTCATGATGATTCTAAATATGTTAATGAAATTCAATAATTTTGACATTTTTTAAACATTTTGTGAAATGTTGGAATGTCGTCTGCAGCCGCCTGCCGCGTGGAAAGTGTTAAACACAGTTATCATTCCCGACAAGATTTCAATTATAATCAGTCACATGGCTAACCTCTGTTGCAACTTAGTAATTGAAACGAACGTGCACATATTGTAAACAAATCCCTCATTTCCCATTTGAGTTATTGGATGTTGAAAATAAATAAAAATATTAAAAGTGAGTAGTCCGCGAGTACACATTCATGACTACTTGCACACCGTATGTATGAAGTATTGTCGCCTCGCCCCTATACCTTACCACCCATGCATCTATTCAGTCAGTAGGGAGGTCACGCTGCATGTCATATTTTGTTATACGCAAGAAAACAATGGACTATCACTGACTGCAATATTTGCTAGATATAGCTTCGGAAAATGGTCTATTTGGGCATCTCAAAAACTGAGAAACGTGCTAAAAATCAGGTAGAATTTTAGAGGAGGGTCAATAACATCTGCAGATCGGTAAAATGTATAGTATTAAACACGTTTTGTGACCAAATTTATGTCGTAAAATGTTAGAAAATTCACATTTTGAAAATCTGTGGTCTTCGAAATTACAGGAATCTTAACTCATTCTAAACCTCACCAAATCATGAAATGAACCCTCGTCTAAAAAAAATTCCGTGTACGTATTGCTCTATCTGCTTGGAGATAGCGAAGACCACGGAAACTTCATAGCTTCATACCACGGAATGAAACTATTGTGTTTGTGCATGTTTGTAACTACTGACCCCGTTTAACATGTTTAACAATCTTCATAGCTTTCATATAGGGCTTGGGTGACCTAACTACAGTCATCAAAAAAAGTAACTATACAGGTCATAAATGGGCTTCTAACTCTTAAAATATATATCCTACCTAAAAATATTAAATAATAAAGTTGTTGAGAAATTTGTCTTCTTTAATATGAGATATTGCACGTTAGGATCGGGTGATTATTGAGGAAGTGGCACTCAAAAATGTAAGGAGAAGTCCGATTTTCATTTTCACATTTTTATTTTCTACACGCGGACCAATCTACGGGTACCTTATCGATTACCGGTAGTGCCATTGGGGGATGCATGCGCAGGTTGGACAGTCGGCCGCATTGTTCCGATGGATCAATACGCCACACACACGCTACCTGTCATTCTCTCCCCGTGTTGAATTGTAAAATGTGAATTTGAAATTGTTACTTTACCTTACATTTTGGATTGTAACTTCTTTAATATTCAACCGATCCTAGCGTGCAATATCTCATATTAAAAAAGATAAATTTCTCAACAACTTTATGATTTAATATTTCTAAGTAGGATATATATTTTTAGAGTTACAAGTACATTTATTACCTGTATAGTTACTTTTTTTGATGACTGTATTGACTGTATTGGCTTATGGGTTAGATAGATAAACACGTATGTATTATTTAAGAGTGATGTCAATTGTTTGGGATTTCTTAAATGAATGGTCTGCTCATTCAGAAGTGTGATCGGGAATACCAGAGTAGATTTACAATGTATGTAGCTGCCTTATCCCCCTGTACCGGCCGATTGGTTAAAAAGATGGATACATCATTTATTGCACCAATGAGAGACATTGTTAGAATAATTGTATCCCTGATAAAGATGGGAGTGAAACATTTTACAAGCTACATTTGAATTGGCTATTCATATGAGTAGGCCTACAGTCTTGTAATAAACCAATCAGAACCACTGTAAGATAGACAGGTAGACCCCAGGGGGTTATGCAATAACCACTGTATCATCAGGCAACCAATCTGCCAAATGATCTCTGTTAGACCTATGCTAGAATTATATTTGCCTTTAGGTTTCACACTCACCACACACGTCCTCATCAGAGCAGTCTTGACAGTCGCAGGTTCGGTCGCATATGAGTGTACCATCAACGCAGCCACCGTCCTGACATGTGTATTCTCCGCTGTAGCAAATACGTGGTGTCGTAAATGGCGTCGTCGTTGATATGGTTGCTGTAAGTTACAATTGAACAAACTTAAGGTGTGTATACGCTATCAACACAATGTATACCATTGGAAAGTGTTGATATAAAAATGTTGTGACGCTAATTTTACAGGCTCCACTTCATTCATACATAGGCCTAGTCTTTAATAGGTTGAACAAAATCTCATTTCCCATTTTAGTTATTGGATGTAGAGCAGAGTCAGTGAGTAATCCGCAAGTAGGCCTACACATTCATGAGTCCTACTTGCACACCGTATATATGAAGTATTGTCGCCCCTAATACATGTACCACCCATATGCATCTATTGGCTTATGGGTTAGATAGATAAACACGTATAAAGAGTGATGTAAATTGTTCGGGATTTCTTACGCCACTGCAAATACATATGAATGTCCTATAGTTATTTTCCCTAATTATGCAACACAAAACCGTATTTGAATTCTAATTTATTGTACACGTCAGTTCAGGTTCTGTCGACACGTAGTGTCTGCACGTCAACAACAGTCTGCCAATGTTTTAGGCTGTATTTTAGGAAGTTCAGATTGGTGCGATGCAAGTTAGTTAAAGGCATATTATGTGATCTTTTCCAGAGAGCGCCCTCTATTCATTTTTTTTTTTAGAAAGTAGATTTTCTTGCAGATTTACATTTCTGATCATAAATCGTACATATATTTCAAGTTACAGAGCGATACGATTCCTAATTACCTCAAAATCATGGTTTTAGAGTGAATTTAGAGTGAAAATATAAACTGTCGTGTTATCACGACAGTTTATTTTCACTCTAAAACCATGATTTTGAAGTAATTAAAAATCGTATAGCCCTGTAACTTGGAATGTATGTACGATTTATGATCAGAAATGTAAATCTACAAGAAAATCTGCTTTCAATTTTTTTTTTCGATGTTGAGGGCGTTCCCTGGAAAGATCACATAATATACCTTTAATTCTATGTTTCATTAGTCGAGACGCTGGATGTAAGTTCCCAGTTGATTATGATTTAAATATATGAAACTCAACAGCTAAGTTGTCACACAATCTCTGTTAACCAAATTATAGCCTAAATGTTTGTCTATTAATATTATACAATTACATTTTGAGAAAATACAATTTTATTGAATCAAGCGGAAAAAATGGTTCATCATCAACTTATTCACTTACTAAGGTGTTCACATCCGATGAGTTCCATACGCATAGATGGGTTGTTGTTCGAATCCACAATATTTATCTGTATATACTGTGCCACCAAAGCAGTAGAAAATAGAACTTCTTTTTCGGCTGTGTCGTCACTCGGTCCAGAGAAAACCTAAAAATCAATCAATGATACATTATGACAGATAAATAATTGATAATTGACAGTGTGGGAGGCGAGCATTATATTTCGTTTTGTGACCAATAATGTAACAGCCACGAATACCATGCAGAGTTGTGTAGAAAATGGCTTACCTGGTAATATTACTACGGGTGTGGTCCCCTTTGTCAGAAATAGTCAGAACGGGGGGGGGGGGGGGGGGGGGGGGTGGAGCATGGGGGAGGGAGTATATCGATAGCAAATTACACACCGACCCTCTATTACTATTAGCTACGCTTGTACACAAATTATTAATAAGATTTTATTTTGCTTCTATTAAAATAGATCAAGGATCCATGCTCTCAATCATTATAATAGGTCGTAACTTTGAAACTTCGTGGATACGATTGCATCTTCCACTATTGATAACGGTCTATGCAGAGAAAAATATATTGCATATTTGAATGTCATTAATGTCAAGCTACATAGAAACAGTTTGTATTTAGATAGTGTCCCCCGGGAGCCCCACATCGATCCCTTTCCACGTTTTTCACTTACAGTTGTCGTACTTCCAACCGCTACATCCACCCACGTTACATCGTCTAAGCTGTAAGATACGGTAAATTGAGTAACGTATTCGTCAGTGTCTGGACCGCCGCCTTGAAGTATTACACCGGTAACCTTGGTTGGTACGCCTAGATCGATCATTACTGATGGGGCACTGTCGGAAGAACTTGGAGACCATGCCTCTAGACTGTTAAGTCGTAGATTAGAAGGTGAGTTGCCAGGTTCAGTTGAACTAGGATGAAGATTCTCGTCAGGTATAGCGATATTTCCCTCTTCCATACCGAGACGAACATGACAAATTTCTGTGGATAAAAGTCATCCGAATTTGTGATGTGTTAGATCGATGATGATGGAAATGATACGCCCAGTCCACTTACTGGCAACATCAGCCATCTTAAAAAACAAGGGCCTTCTCTTTCACTTTTCAAAAAAGGACACATGAGCAACTAGTTTATTTTTTACTTGCCCTAGTGGTTATACACAATGCATGCTTTATTATAGATGGTGTGACCGGTGACGTAGTGCCCGGTGGTTTGCGTGCGCACCTACAGGGAACGGTGCTTTAATTCACACTTGATTGATCATTACTTACCATGCTTACGGTGTAATAGTACAGTAGTCATGGTATGCATCCCTAAGCACAATGAGAGACCAAGTACTAAATCTGGTTGCCCGGCGGTTTGCGTGCGCACCATAAGGGCATGTGCTTTTAAAATTGGCGCTCAGTGATGTGTGTTTTGCTTTCATATAGTATGATGTATGCAGTAGTCATGGACTAGTACCCCTAGCATGTCTTTAGACCAGGCGCTAATCAATATGTAAACACTACTGATGTAAACAACGGTCACCTCATCTATTGGCAACACATTCCCATTGGACAATCAATGACAGTATTCACTAGGTATTCATTGAAGTGTGTGTGATTACTGTCATAACTGTCACACAAATCAATGATTTCCTATACCTAGTGCAACTTTGCTGTTGTTATGCGCGGTCATTGAAATCGCCATAACTTTAAAAGTATCCATTCGATTTTGTTGAATGAGGTATCAAACTGCGGAGAAGAAATTTGCTCATTTAAAGTATATCACAGATTTTTGGTACCGATTATATATTTTGAATTAGCCAACCTCAAAGCACCTAGTCAGGGACTTCATGTGCTAGGTGTATTATAATGTACATAATTGTATTTTCATCTCGTCGTTGGAATGCAAGCACGTTGTGATATTTTCGGTCAAATTAAATAACAAATAGTTATGAAAATATAGGCAAATCCACATATTTTTAACCACTTTATCAGACTTCAAATTGGACTTGATTATATTTCATTCAAATAATTGAGCTTGAACAAACAAGTTAACACAATAGAACACTCACTTATTTTAACGGCAAAATGACTCTATTCATCTACATGAGACAAGGTCTATGATCTTCCACAGACAAAACCATGAACATGGACAAAACCTGCCATGAACGCATTGGAATTTGGCTAGCTGTATGTGTATATCTCAGGTTTTTTCTTCTTCTGGTCACTGATTTTAAATTAGCCAACATTAAAGCACTTGATATGAAACCGTTTATGTTAGGTATTGTTATGGTAATCATAGTTCATGGTTTGTGTTATTTAATACGATCGTATCTTTTTATGAATACAAATATCACATTTATTCACCCGTTTGAATTCATGATGTATTATTCGACAAAAACAACAAAAAATAACACAATATATACCTTCTGATGTATATGGTGTTCCAGTAGTTATTTGAGTAAATGCACTTGTCTGAATGGGAGTAAACGTAGATGTAGTGCTGTAGCCTGTAAAAACACTAGTATATACACTGGTTAAAAGAGTTGTAGGACCAACTGCTATAGTAGTGGATCGAGGTGCAACTGTTGTTACCCCTGGTGCAGCTGTTGTCACTCCTGGTGCAGCAGTTGTCACTCCTGGTGCAGCAGTTGTCACTCCTGGTGCAGCAGTTGTCACTCCTGGTGCAGCTGTTGTTACTCCAGCTGTTGTTACTACAGCTGTTGCAGCAGTTGTCACTCCTGGTGCAGCTGTTGTTACTCCTGGTGCAGCTGTTGTCACTCCTGGTGCAGCAGTTGTCACTCCTGGTGCAGCAGTTGTCACTCCTGGTGCAGCAGTTGTCACTCCTGGTGCAGCTGTTGTTACTACAGCTGTTGCAGCAGTTGTCACTCCTGGTGCAGCTGTGGTTCCAGGTGCAGCAGTTGTCACTCCTGGTGCAGCTGTTGTTACTCCTGGTGCAGCAGTTGTCACTCCTGGTGCAGCAGTTGTTACTCCAGCTGTTGTTACTACAGCTGTTGCAGCAGTTGTCACTCCTGGTGCAGCTGTTGTTACTCCAGCTGTTGTTACTACAGCTGTTGCAGCAGTTGTCACTCCTGGTGCAGCTGTGGTTCCAGGTGCAGCAGTTGTCACTCCTGGTGCAGCTGTTGTTACTCCAGCTGTTGTTACTACAGCTGTTGCAGCAGTTGTCACTCCTGGTGCAGCTGTTGTTACTCCTGGTGCAGCTGTTGTCACTCCTGGTGCAGCAGTTGTCACTCCTGGTGCAGCAGTTGTCACTCCTGGTGCAGCAGTTGTCACTCCTGGTGCAGCTGTTGTTACTCCAGCTGTTGTTACTACAGCTGTTGCAGCAGTTGTCACTCCTGGTGCAGCTGTTGTTACTCCTGGTGCAGCTGTTGTCACTCCTGGTGCAGCAGTTGTCACTCCTGGTGCAGCAGTTGTCACTCCTGGTGCAGCAGTTGTCACTCCTGGTGCAGCTGTTGTTACTCCAGCTGTTGTTACTACAGCTGTTGGAGCAGTTGTCACTCCTGGTGCAGCTGTGGTTCCAGGTGCAGCAGTTGTCACTCCTGGTGCAGCTGTTGTTACTCCTGGTGCAGCAGTTGTCACTCCTGGTGCAGCTGTTGTTACTCCAGCTGTTGTTACTACAGCTGTTGCAGCAGTTGTCACTCCTGGTGCAGCTGTTGTTACTCCAGCTGTTGTTACTACAGCTGTTGCAGCAGTTGTCACTCCTGGTGCAGCTGTTGTTACTCCTTGTGCAGCTGTTGTCACTCCTGGTGCAGCAGTTGTCACTCCTGGTGCAGCTGTTGTTACTCCAGCTGTTGTTACTACAGCTGTTGCAGCAGTTGTCACTCCTGGTGCAGCTGTTGTTACTCCAGGTGCAGCTGTTGTCACTCCTGGTGCAGCAGTTGTCACTCCTGGTGCAGCAGTTGTCACTCCTGGTACAGCAGTTGTCACTCCTGGTGCAGCTGTTGTTACTCCAGCTGTTGTTACTACAGCTGTTGCAGCAGTTGTCACTCCTGGTGCAGCAGTTGTCACTCCTGGTGCAGCTGTTGTTACTCCAGCTGTTGTTACTACAGCTGTTGCAGCAGTTGTCACTCCTGGTGCAGCTGTGGTTCCAGGTGCAGCAGTTGTCACTCCTGGTGCAGCTGTTGTTACTCCAGCTGTTGTTACTACAGCTGTTGCAGCAGTTGTCACTCCTGGTGCAGCTGTTGTTACTCCTGGTGCAGCTGTTGTTACTCCTGGTGCAGCAGTTGTCACTCCTGGTGCAGCTGTTGTTACTCCAGCTGTTGTTACTACAGCTGTTGCAGCAGTTGTCACTCCTGGTGCAGCTGTGGTTCCAGGTGCAGCAGTTGTCACTCCTGGTGCAGCTGTTGTTACTCCAGCTGTTGTTACTACAGCTGTTGCAGCAGTTGTCACTCCTGGTGCAGCTGTTGTTACTCCTGGTGCAGCTGTTGTTACTCCAGCTGTTGTTACTACAGCTGTTGCAGCAGTTGTCACTCCTGGTGCAGCTGTTGTTACTCCTGGTGCAGCTGTTGTCACTCCTGGTGCAGCTGTTGTTACTCCAGCTGTTGTTACTACAGCTGTTGCAGCAGTTGTCACTCCTGGTGCAGCTGTTGTTACTCCTGGTGCAGCTGTTGTCACTCCTGGTGCAGCAGTTGTCACTCCTGGTGCAGCAGTTGTCACTCCTGGTGCAGCAGTTGTCACTCCTGGTGCAGCTGTTGTTACTCCAGCTGTTGTTACTACAGCTGTTGCAGCAGTTGTCACTCCTGGTGCAGCAGTTGTCACTCCTGGTGCAGCTGTTGTTACTCCAGCTGTTGTTACTACAGCTGTTGCAGCAGTTGTCACTCCTGGTGCAGCTGTGGTTCCAGGTGCAGCAGTTGTCACTCCTGGTGCAGCTGTTGTTACTCCAGCTGTTGTTACTACAGCTGTTGCAGCAGTTGTCACTCCTGGTGCAGCTGTTGTTACTCCTGGTGCAGCTGTTGTCACTCCTGGTGCAGCAGTTGTCACTCCTGGTGCAGCTGTTGTTACTCCAGCTGTTGTTACTACAGCTGTTGCAGCAGTTGTCACTCCTGGTGCAGCTGTGGTTCCAGGTGCAGCAGTTGTCACTCCTGGTGCAGCTGTTGTTACTCCAGCTGTTGTTACTACAGCTGTTGCAGCAGTTGTCACTCCTGGTGCAGCTGTTGTTACTCCTGGTGCAGCTGTTGTTACTCCAGCTGTTGTTACTACAGCTGTTGCAGCAGTTGTCACTCCTGGTGCAGCTGTTGTTACTCCTGGTGCAGCTGTTGTCACTCCTGGTGCAGCAGTTGTCATTCCTGGTGCAGCTGTTGTTACTCCAGCTGTTGTTACTACAGCTGTTGCAGCAGTTGTCACTCCTGGTGCAGCTGTTGTTACTCCTGGTGCAGCTGTTGTCACTCCTGGTGCAGCAGTTGTCACTCCTGGTGCAGCTGTTGTTACTCCAGCTGTTGTTACTACAGCTGTTGCAGCAGTTGTCACTCCTGGTGCAGCTGTGGTTCCAGGTGCAGCAGTTGTCACTCCTGGTGCAGCTGTTGTTACTCCAGCTGTTGTTACTACAGCTGTTGCAGCAGTTGTCACTCCTGGTGCAGCTGTTGTTACTCCTGGTGCAGCTGTTGTCACTCCTGGTGCAGCAGTTGTCACTCCTGGTGCAGCAGTTGTCACTCCTGGTGCAGCAGTTGTCACTCCTGGTGCAGCAGTTGTCACTCCTGGTGCAGCTGTTGTTACTCCAGCTGTTGTTACTACAGCTGTTGCAGCAGTTGTCACTCCTGGTGCAGCTGTTGTTACTCCTGGTGCAGCTGTTGTCACTCCTGGTGCAGCAGTTGTCACTCCTGGTGCAGCTGTTGTTACTCCAGCTGTTGTTACTACAGCTGTTGCAGCAGTTGTCACTCCTGGTGCAGCTGTGGTTTCAGGTGCAGCAGTTGTCACTCCTGGTGCAGCTGTTGTTACTCCAGCTGTTGTTACTACAGCTGTTGCAGCAGTTGTCACTCCTGGTGCAGCTGTTGTCACTCCTGGTGCAGCTGTTGTCACTCCTGGTGCAGCAGTTGTCACTCCTGGTGCAGCAGTTGTCACTCCTGGTGCAGCAGTTGTCACTCCTGGTGCAGCAGTTGTCACTCCTGGTGCAGCTGTTGTTACTCCAGCTGTTGTTACTACAGCTGTTGCAGCAGTTGTCACTCCTGGTGCAGCTGTGGTTCCAGGTGCAGCAGTTGTCACTCCTGGTGCAGCTGTTGTTACTCCAGCTGTTGTTACTACAGCTGTTGCAGCAGTTGTCACTCCTGGTGCAGCTGTTGTTACTCCTTGTGCAGCTGTTGTCACTCCTGGTGCAGCAGTTGTCACTCCTGGTGCAGCTGTTGTTACTCCAGCTGTTGTTACTACAGCTGTTGCAGCAGTTGTCACTCCTGGTGCAGCTGTTGTTACTCCTGGTGCAGCTGTTGTCACTCCTGGTGCAGCAGTTGTCACTCCTGGTGCAGCAGTTGTCACTCCTGGTGCAGCTGTTGTTACTCCAGCTGTTGTTACTACAGCTGTTGCAGCAGTTGTCACTCCTGGTGCAGCTGTTGTTACTCCTGGTGCAGCTGTTGTCACTCCTGGTGCAGCAGTTGTCACTCCTGGTGCAGCAGTTGTCACTCCTGGTGCAGCAGTTGTCACTCCTGGTGCAGCTGTTGTTACTCCAGCTGTTGTTACTACAGCTGTTGCAGCAGTTGTCACTCCTGGTGCAGCAGTTGTCACTCCTGGTGCAGCTGTTGTTACTCCAGCTGTTGTCACTCCTGGTGCAGCTGTTGTTACTCCAGCTGTTGTTACTACAGCTGTTGCAGCAGTTGTCACTCCTGGTGCAGCTGTTGTTACTCCTGGTGCAGCTGTTGTCACTCCTGGTGCAGCAGTTGTCACTCCTGGTGCAGCTGTTGTTACTCCAGCTGTTGTTACTACAGCTGTTGCAGCAGTTGTCACTCCTGGTGCAGCTGTGGTTCCAGGTGCAGCAGTTGTCACTCCTGGTGCAGCTGTTGTTACTCCAGCTGTTGTTACTACAGCTGTTGCAGCAGTTGTCACTCCTGGTGCAGCTGTTGTTACTCCTGGTGCAGCTGTTGTCACTCCTGGTGCAGCAGTTGTCACTCCTGGTGCAGCTGTTGTTACTCCAGCTGTTGTTACTACAGCTGTTGCAGCAGTTGTCACTCCTGGTGCAGCTGTGGTTCCAGGTGCAGCAGTTGTCACTCCTGGTGCAGCTGTTGTTACTCCAGCTGTTGTTACTACAGCTGTTGCAGCAGTTGTCACTCCTGGTGCAGCTGTTGTTACTCCTGGTGCAGCTGTTGTCACTCCTGGTGCAGCAGTTGTCACTCCTGGTGCAGCTGTTGTTACTCCAGCTGTTGTTACTACAGCTGTTGCAGCAGTTGTCACTCCTGGTGCAGCTGTTGTTACTCCTGGTGCAGCTGTTGTCACTCCTGGTGCAGCAGTTGTCACTCCTGGTGCAGCAGTTGTCACTCCTGGTGCAGCAGTTGTCACTCCTGGTGCAGCAGTTGTCACTCCTGGTGCAGCTGTTGTTACTCCAGCTGTTGTTACTACAGCTGTTGCAGCAGTTGTCACTCCTGGTGCAGCAGTTGTCACTCCTGGTGCAGCTGTTGTTACTCCAGCTGTTGTTACTACAGCTGTTGCAGCAGTTGTCACTCCTGGTGCAGCTGTGGTTCCAGGTGCAGCAGTTGTCACTCCTGGTGCAGCTGTTGTTACTCCAGCTGTTGTTACTACAGCTGTTGCAGCAGTTGTCACTCCTGGTGCAGCTGTGGTTCCAGGTGCAGCAGTTGTCACTCCTGGTGCAGCTGTTGTTACTCCAGCTGTTGTTACTACAGCTGTTGCAGCAGTTGTCACTCCTGGTGCAGCTGTGGTTCCAGGTGCAGCAGTTGTCACTCCTGGTGCAGCTGTTGTTACTCCAGCTGTTGTTACTACAGCTGTTGCAGCAGTTGTCACTCCTGGTGCAGCTGTTGTTACTCCTGGTGCAGCTGTTGTCACTCCTGGTGCAGCAGTTGTCACTCCTGGTGCAGCTGTTGTTACTCCAGCTGTTGTTACTACAGCTGTTGCAGCAGTTGTCACTCCTGGTGCAGCTGTGGTTCCAGGTGCAGCAGTTGTCACTCCTGGTGCAGCTGTTGTTACTCCAGCTGTTGTTACTACAGCTGTTGCAGCAGTTGTCACTCCTGGTGCAGCTGTGGTTACTCCTGGTGCAGCTGTTGTTACTCCAGCTGTTGTTACTACAGCTGTTGCAGCAGTTGTCACTCCTGGTGCAGCTGTTGTTACTCCTGATGCAGCTGTTGTCACTCCTGGTGCAGCAGTTGTCACTCCTGGTGCAGCAGTTGTCACTCCTGGTGCAGCTGTTGTTACTCCAGCTGTTGTTACTACAGCTGTTGCAGCAGTTGTCACTCCTGGTGCAGCTGTTGTTACTCCTGATGCAGCTGTTGTCACTCCTGGTGCAGCAGTTGTCACTCCTGGTGCAGCAGTTGTCACTCCTGGTGCAGCTGTTGTTACTCCAGCTGTTGTTACTACAGCTGTTGCAGCAGTTGTCACTCCTGGTGCAGCTGTTGTTACTCCTGGTGCAGCTGTTGTCACTCCTGGTGCAGCAGTTGTCACTCCTGGTGCAGCAGTTGTCACTCCTGGTGCAGCTGTTGTCACTCCTGGTGCAGCAGTTGTCACTCCTGGTGCAGCAGTTGTCACTCCTGGTGCAGCAGTTGTCACTCCTGGTGCAGCTGTTGTTACTCCAGCTGTTGTTACTACAGCTGTTGCAGCAGTTGTCACTCCTGGTGCAGCTGTGGTTCCAGGTGCAGCAGTTGTCACTCCTGGTGCAGCTGTTGTTACTCCAGCTGTTGTTACTACAGCTGTTGCAGCAGTTGTCACTCCTGGTGCAGCTGTTGTTACTCCTGGTGCAGCTGTTGTCACTCCTGGTGCAGCAGTTGTCACTCCTGGTGCAGCTGTTGTTACTCCAGCTGTTGTTACTACAGCTGTTGCAGCAGTTGTCACTCCTGGTGCAGCTGTTGTTACTCCTGGTGCAGCTGTTGTCACTCCTGGTGCAGCAGTTGTCACTCCTGGTGCAGCAGTTGTCACTCCTGGTGCAGCAGTTGTCACTCCTGGTGCAGCTGTTGTTACTCCAGCTGTTGTTACTACAGCTGTTGCAGCAGTTGTCACTCCTGGTGCAGCAGTTGTCACTCCTGGTGCAGCTGTTGTTACTCCAGCTGTTGTTACTACAGCTGTTGCAGCAGTTGTCACTCCTGGTGCAGCTGTTGTCACTCCTGGTGCAACAGTTGTCACTCCTGGTGCAGCAGTTGTCACTCCTGGTACAGCAGTTGTCACTCCTGGTGCAGCTGTTGTTACTCCAGCTGTTGTTACTACAGCTGTTGCAGCAGTTGTCACTCCTGGTGCAGCAGTTGTCACTCCTGGTGCAGCTGTTGTTACTCCAGCTGTTGTTACTACAGCTGTTGCAGCAGTTGTCACTCCTGGTGCAGCTGTGGTTCCAGGTGCAGCAGTTGTCACTCCTGGTGCAGCTGTTGTTACTCCAGCTGTTGTTACTACAGCTGTTGCAGCAGTTGTCACTCCTGGTGCAGCTGTTGTTACTCCTGGTGCAGCTGTTGTCACTCCTGGTGCAGCAGTTGTCACTCCTGGTGCAGCTGTTGTTACTCCAGCTGTTGTTACTACAGCTGTTGCAGCAGTTGTCACTCCTGGTGCAGCTGTTGTTACTCCTGGTGCAGCTGTTGTCACTCCTGGTGCAGCAGTTGTCACTCCTGGTGCAGCTGTTGTTACTCCAGCTGTTGTTACTACAGCTGTTGCAGCAGTTGTCACTCCTGGTGCAGCTGTTGTTACTCCTGGTGCAGCTGTTGTCACTCCTGGTGCAGCTGTTGTTACTCCAGCTGTTGTTACTACAGCAGTTGCAGCAGTTGTCACTCCTGGTGCAGCTGTTGTTACTCCTGGTGCAGCTGTTGTCACTCCTGGTGCAGCAGTTGTCACTCCTGGTGCAGCAGTTGTCACTCCTGGTGCAGCAGTTGTCACTCCTGGTGCAGCTGTTGTTACTCCAGCTGTTGTTACTACAGCTGTTGCAGCAGTTGTCACTCCTGGTGCAGCTGTTGTTACTCCTGGTGCAGCTGTTGTCACTCCTGGTGCAGCAGTTGTCACTCCTGGTGCAGCAGTTGTCACTCCTGGTGCAGCAGTTGTCACTCCTGGTGCAGCAGTTGTCACTCCTGGTGCAGCAGTTGTCACTCCTGGTGCAGCAGTTGTCACTCCTGGTGCAGCAGTTGTCACTCCTGGTGCAGCAGTTGTCACTCCTGGTGCAGCTGTTGTTACTCCAGCTGTTGTTACTACAGCTGTTGCAGCAGTTGTCACTCCTGGTGCAGCTGTTGTTACTCCTGGTGCAGCTGTTGTCACTCCTGGTGCAGCAGTTGTCACTCCTGGTGCAGCAGTTGTCACTCCTGGTGCAGCAGTTGTCACTCCTGGTGCAGCTGTTGTTACTCCAGCTGTTGTTACTACAGCTGTTGCAGCAGTTGTCACTCCTGGTGCAGCTGTGGTTCCAGGTGCAGCAGTTGTCACTCCTGGTGCAGCTGTTGTTACTCCAGCTGTTGTTACTACAGCTGTTGCAGCAGTTGTCACTCCTGGTGCAGCTGTTGTTACTCCTGGTGCAGCTGTTGTCACTCCTGGTGCAGCAGTTGTCACTCCTGGTGCAGCTGTTGTTACTCCAGCTGTTGTTACTACAGCTGTTGCAGCAGTTGTCACTCCTGGTGCAGCTGTTGTTACTCCTGGTGCAGCTGTTGTCACTCCTGGTGCAGCAGTTGTCACTCCTGGTGCAGCAGTTGTCACTCCTGGTGCAGCTGTTGTTACTCCAGCTGTTGTTACTACAGCTGTTGCAGCAGTTGTCACTCCTGGTGCAGCTGTTGTTACTCCTGGTGCAGCTGTTGTCACTCCTGGTGCAGCAGTTGTCACTCCTGGTGCAGCTGTTGTTACTCCAGCTGTTGTTACTACAGCTGTTGCAGCAGTTGTCACTCCTGGTGCAGCTGTGGTTCCAGGTGCAGCAGTTGTCACTCCTGGTGCAGCTGTTGTTACTCCAGCTGTTGTTACTACAGCTGTTGCAGCAGTTGTCACTCCTGGTGCAGCTGTGGTTCCAGGTGCAGCAGTTGTCACTCCTGGTGCAGCTGTTGTTACTCCAGCTGTTGTTACTACAGCTGTTGCAGCAGTTGTCACTCCTGGTGCAGCTGTTGTTACTCCTGGTGCAGCTGTTGTCACTCCTGGTGCAGCAGTTGTCACTCCTGGTGCAGCTGTTGTTACTCCAGCTGTTGTTACTACAGCTGTTGCAGCAGTTGTCACTCCTGGTGCAGCTGTGGTTCCAGGTGCAGCAGTTGTCACTCCTGGTGCAGCTGTTGTTACTCCAGCTGTTGTTACTACAGCTGTTGCAGCAGTTGTCACTCCTGGTGCAGCTGTGGTTACTCCTGGTGCAGCTGTTGTTACTCCAGCTGTTGTTACTACAGCTGTTGCAGCAGTTGTCACTCCTGGTGCAGCTGTTGTTACTCCTGGTGCAGCTGTTGTCACTCCTGGTGCAGCAGTTGTCACTCCTGGTGCAGCTGTTGTTACTGCAGCTGTTGTTACTACAGCTGTTGCAGCAGTTGTCACTCCTGGTGCAGCTGTTGTTACTCCTGGTGCAGCTGTTGTCACTCCTGGTGCAGCAGTTGTCACTCCTGGTGTAGCTGTTGTTACTCCAGGTGTTGTTACTACAGCTGTTGCAGCAGTTGTCACTCCTGGTGCAGCTGTGGTTCCAGGTGCAGCAGTTGTCACTCCTGGTGCAGCTGTTGTTACTCCAGCTGTTGTTACTACAGCTGTTGCAGCAGTTGTCACTCCTGGTGCAGCTGTTGTTACTCCTGGTGCAGCTGTTGTCACTCCTGGTGCAGCAGTTGTCACTCCTGGTGCAGCTGTTGTTACTCCAGCTGTTGTTACTACAGCTGTTGCAGCAGTTGTCACTCCTGGTGCAGCTGTTGTTACTCCTGGTGCAGCTGTTGTCACTCCTGGTGCAGCAGTTGTCACTCCTGGTGCAGCTGTTGTTACTCCAGCTGTTGTTACTACAGCTGTTGCAGCAGTTGTCACTCCTGGTGCAGCTGTGGTTCCAGGTGCAGCAGTTGTCACTCCTGGTGCAGCTGTTGTTACTCCAGCTGTTGTTACTACAGCTGTTGCAGCAGTTGTCACTCCTGGTGCAGCAGTTGTCACTCCTGGTGCAGCTGTTGTTACTCCTGGTGCAGCTGTTGTCACTCCTGGTGCAGCAGTTGTCACTCCTGGTGCAGCAGTTGTCACTCCTGGTGCAGCTGTTGTTACTCCAGCTGTTGTTACTACAGCTGTTGCAGCAGTTGTCACTCCTGGTGCAGCTGTTGTTACTTCTGGTGCAGCTGTTGTCACTCCTGGTGCAGCAGTTGTCACTCCTGGTGCAGCAGTTGTCACTCCTGGTGCAGCAGTTGTCACTCCTGGTGCAGCTGTTGTTACTCCAGCTGTTGTTACTACAGCTGTTGCAGCAGTTGTCACTCCTGGTGCAGCTGTTGTTACTCCAGCTGTTGTTACTACAGCTGTTGCAGCAGTTGTCACTCCTGGTGCAGCTGTGGTTCCAGGTGCAGCAGTTGTCACTCCTGGTGCAGCTGTTGTTACTCCAGCTGTTGTTACTACAGCTGTTGCAGCAGTTGTCACTCCTGGTGCAGCTGTTGTTACTCCTGGTGCAGCTGTTGTCACTCCTGGTGCAGCAGTTGTCACTCCTGGTGCAGCTGTTGTTACTCCAGCTGTTGTTACTACAGCTGTTGCAGCAGTTGTCACTCCTGGTGCAGCTGTTGTTTCTCCTGGTGCAGCTGTTGTTACTCCAGCTGTTGTTACTACAGCTGTTGCAGCAGTTGTCACTGCCGTGGTAGTAATTCCTGGTGCGGCTGTTGTTGGCAAAGTAAATATTGGAATTTCCGTTGTTCGATCTACAGGTAAAATGGCAGTTGTACCGGATGTAGTCACTGGTGCAGTAGTTGTCACTCCTGGTGCAGCAGTTGTCACTCCTGGTGCAGCTGTTGTTACTCCAGCTGTTGTTACTACAGCTGTTGCAGCAGTTGTCACTCCTGGTGCAGCTGTTGTTACTCCTGGTGCAGCTGTTGTCACTCCTGGTGCAGCAGTTGTCACTCCTGGTGCAGCTGTTGTTACTCCAGCTGTTGTTACTACAGCTGTTGCAGCAGTTGTCACTCCTGGTGCAGCTGTGGTTCCAGGTGCAGCAGTTGTCACTCCTGGTGCAGCTGTTGTTACTCCAGCTGTTGTTACTACAGCTGTTGCAGCAGTTGTCACTCCTGGTGCAGCTGTTGTTTCTCCTGGTGCAGCTGTTGTTACTCCAGCTGTTGTTACTACAGCTGTTGCAGCAGTTGTCACTCCTGGTGCAGCTGTTGTTACTCCTGGTGCAGCTGTTGTCACTCCTGGTGCAGCAGTTGTCATTCCTGGTGCAGCTGTTGTTACTCCAGCTGTTGTTACTACAGCTGTTGCAGCAGTTGTCACTCCTGGTGCAGCTGTTGTTACTCCTGGTGCAGCTGTTGTCACTCCTGGTGCAACAGTTGTCACTCCTGGTGCAGCTGTTGTTACTCCAGCTGTTGTTACTACAGCTGTTGCAGCAGTTGTCACTCCTGGTGCAGCTGTGGTTCCAGGTGCAGCAGTTGTCACTCCTGGTGCAGCTGTTGTTACTCCAGCTGTTGTTACTACAGCTGTTGCAGCAGTTGTCACTCCTGGTGCAGCTGTTGTTGCAGCTGTTGTCACTCCTGGTGCAGCAGTTGTCACTCCTGGTGCAGCAGTTGTCACTCCTGGTGCAGCTGTTGTTACTCCAGCTGTTGTTACTACAGCTGTTGCAGCAGTTGTCACTCCTGGTGCAGCTGTTGTTACTCCTGGTGCAGCTGTTGTTACTCCTGGTGCAGCTGTTGTTACTCCAGCTGTTGTTACTACAGCTGTTGCAGCAGTTGTCACTCCTGGTGCAGCTGTTGTTACTCCTGGTGCAGCTGTTGTCACTCCTGGTGCAGCAGTTGTCACTCCTGGTGCAGCTGTTGTTACTCCAGCTGTTGTTACTACAGCTGTTGCAGCAGTTGTCACTCCTGGTGCAGCTGTTGTTACTCCTGGTGCAGCTGTTGTCACTCCTGGTGCAGCAGTTGTCACTCCTGGTGCAGCTGTTGTTACTCCAGCTGTTGTTACTACAGCTGTTGCAGCAGTTGTCACTCCTGGTGCAGCTGTGGTTCCAGGTGCAGCAGTTGTCACTCCTGGTGCAGCTGTTGTTACTCCAGCTGTTGTTACTACAGCTGTTGCAGCAGTTGTAACTCCTGGTGCAGCTGTGGTTCCAGGTGCAGCAGTTGTCACTCCTGGTGCAGCTGTTGTTACTCCAGCTGTTGTTACTACAGCTGTTGCAGCAGTTGTCACTCCTGGTGCAGCTGTTGTTACTCCTGGTGCAGCTGTTGTCACTCCTGGTGCAGCAGTTGTCACTCCTGGTGCAGCTGTTGTTACTTCAGCTGTTGTTACTACAGCTGTTGCAGCAGTTGTCACTCCTGGTGCAGCTGTGGTTCCAGGTGCAGCAGTTGTCACTCCTGGTGCAGCTGTTGTTACTCCAGCTGTTGTTACTACAGCTGTTGCAGCAGTTGTCACTCCTGGTGCAGCTGTGGTTACTCCTGGTGCAGCTGTTGTTACTCCAGCTGTTGTTACTACAGCTGTTGCAGCAGTTGTCACTCCTGGTGCAGCTGTTGTTACTCCTGGTGCAGCTGTTGTCACTCCTGGTGCAGCAGTTGTCACTCCTGGTTCAGCTGTTGTTACTGCAGCTGTTGTTACTACAGCTGTTGCAGCAGTTGTCACTCCTGGTGCAGCTGTTGTTACTCCTGGTGCAGCTGTTGTCACTCCTGGTGCAGCAGTTGTCACTCCTGGTGTAGCTGTTGTTACTCCAGCTGTTGTTACTACAGCTGTTGCAGCAGTTGTCACTCCTGGTGCAGCTGTGGTTCCAGGTGCAGCAGTTGTCACTCCTGGTGCAGCTGTTGTTACTCCAGCTGTTGTTACTACAGCTGTTGCAGCAGTTGTCACTCCTGGTGCAGCTGTTGTTACTCCTGGTGCAGCTGTTGTCACTCCTGGTGCAGCAGTTGTCACTCCTGGTGCAGCTGTTGTTACTCCAGCTGTTGTTACTACAGCTGTTGCAGCAGTTGTCACTCCTGGTGCAGCTGTTGTTACTCCTGGTGCAGCTGTTGTCACTCCTGGTGCAGCAGTTGTCACTCCTGGTGCAGCTGTTGTTACTCCAGCTGTTGTTACTACAGCTGTTGCAGCAGTTGTCACTCCTGGTGCAGCTGTTGTTACTCCTGGTGCAGCTGTTGTCACTCCTGGTGCAGCAGTTGTCACTCCTGGTGCAGCAGTTGTCACTCCTGGTGCAGCTGTTGTTACTCCAGCTGTTGTTACTACAGCTGTTGCAGCAGTTGTCACTCCTGGTGCAGCTGTTGTTACTTCTGGTGCAGCTGTTGTCACTCCTGGTGCAGCAGTTGTCACTCCTGGTGCAGCAGTTGTCACTCCTGGTGCAGCAGTTGTCACTCCTGGTGCAGCTGTTGTTACTCCTGGTGCAGCTGTTGTCACTCCTGGTGCAGCAGTTGTCACTCCTGGTGCAGCTGTTGTTACTCCAGCTGTTGTTACTACAGCTGTTGCAGCAGTTGTCACTCCTGGTGCAGCTGTGGTTCCAGGTGCAGCAGTTGTCACTCCTGGTGCAGCTGTTGTTACTCCAGCTGTTGTTACTACAGCTGTTGCAGCAGTTGTCACTCCTGGTGCAGCTGTGGTTACTCCTGGTGCAGCTGTTGTTACTCCAGCTGTTGTTACTACAGCTGTTGCAGCAGTTGTCACTCCTGGTGCAGCTGTTGTTACTCCTGGTGCAGCTGTTGTCACTCCTGGTGCAGCAGTTGTCACTCCTGGTGCAGCTGTTGTTACTCCAGCTGTTGTTACTACAGCTGTTGCAGCAGTTGTCACTCCTGGTGCAGCTGTTGTTACTCCTGGTGCAGCTGTTGTCACTCCTGGTGCAGCAGTTGTCACTCCTGGTGCAGCTGTTGTTACTCCAGCTGTTGTTACTACAGCTGTTGCAGCAGTTGTCACTCCTGGTGCAGCTGTGGTTCCAGGTGCAGCAGTTGTCACTCCTGGTGCAGCTGTTGTTACTCCAGCTGTTGTTACTACAGCTGTTGCAGCAGTTGTCACTCCTGGTGCAGCTGTTGTTACTCCTGGTGCAGCTGTTGTCACTCCTGGTGCAGCAGTTGTCACTCCTGGTGCAGCAGTTGTCACTCCTGGTGCAGCTGTTGTTACTCCAGCTGTTGTTACTACAGCTGTTGCAGCAGTTGTCACTCCTGGTGCAGCTGTTGTTACTCCTGGTGCAGCTGTTGTCACTCCTGGTGCAGCAGTTGTCACTCCTGGTGCAGCAGTTGTCACTCCTGGTGCAGCTGTTGTTACTCCAGCTGTTGTTACTACAGCTGTTGCAGAAGTTGTCACTCCTGGTGCAGCAGTTGTCACTCCTGGTGCAGCTGTTGTTACTCCAGCTGTTGTTACTACAGCTGTTGCAGCAGTTGTCACTCCTGGTGCAGCTGTGGTTCCAGGTGCAGCAGTTGTCACTCCTGGTGCAGCTGTTGTTACTCCAGCTGTTGTTACTACAGCTGTTGCAGCAGTTGTCACTCCAGGTGCAGCTGTTGTTACTCCTGGTGCAGCTGTTGTCACTCCTGGTGCAGCAGTTGTCACTCCTGGTGCAGCTGTTGTTACTCCAGCAGTTGTTACTACAGCTGTTGCAGCAGTTGTCACTCCTGGTGCAGCTGTGGTTCCAGGTGCAGCAGTTGTCACTCCTGGTGCAGCTGTTGTTACTCCAGCTGTTGTTACTACAGCTGTTGCAGCAGTTGTCACTCCTGGTGCAGCTGTGGTTCCAGGTGCAGCAGTTGTCACTCCTGGTGCAGCTGTTGTTACTCCAGCTGTTGTTACTACAGCTGTTGCAGCAGTTGTCACTCCTGGTGCAGCTGTTGTTACTCCTGGTGCAGCTGTTGTCACTCCTGGTGCAGCAGTTGTCACTCCTGGTGCAGCTGTTGTTACTCCAGCTGTTGTTACTACAGCTGTTGCAGCAGTTGTCACTCCTGGTGCAGCTGTGGTTCCAGGTGCAGCAGTTGTCACTCCTGGTGCAGCTGTTGTTACTCCAGCTGTTGTTACTACAGCTGTTGCAGCAGTTGTCACTCCTGGTGCAGCTGTTGTCACTCCTGGTGCAGCTGTTGTCACTCCTGGTGCAGCAGTTGTCACTCCTGGTGCAGCAGTTGTCACTCCTGGTGCAGCAGTTGTCACTCCTGGTGCAGCAGTTGTCACTCCTGGTGCAGCTGTTGTTACTCCAGCTGTTGTTACTACAGCTGTTGCAGCAGTTGTCACTCCTGCTGCAGCTGTTGTTACTCCTGGTGCAGCTGTTGTCACTCCTGGTGCAGCAGTTGTCACTCCTGGTGCAGCAGTTGTCACTCCTGGTGCAGCAGTTGTCACTCCTGGTGCAGCTGTTGTTACTCCAGCTGTTGTTACTACAGCTGTTGCAGCAGTTGTCACTCCTGGTGCAGCTGTTGTTACTCCTGGTGCAGCTGTTGTCACTCCTGGTGCAGCAGTTGTCACTCCTGGTGCAGCAGTTGTCACTCCTGGTGCAGCTGTTGTTACTCCAGCTGTTGTTACTACAGCTGTTGCAGCAGTTGTCACTCCTGGTGCAGCTGTTGTCACTCCTGGTGCAGCTGTTGTCACTCCTGGTGCAGCAGTTGTCACTCCTGGTGCAGCAGTTGTCACTCCTGGTGCAGCTGTTGTTACTCCAGCTGTTGTTACTACAGCTGTTGCAGCAGTTGTCACTCCTGGTGCAGCTGTTGTTACTCCTGGTGCAGCTGTTGTCACTCCTGGTGCAGCAGTTGTCACTCCTGGTGCAGCTGTTGTTACTCCAGCTGTTGTTACTACAGCTGTTGCAGCAGTTGTCACTCCTGGTGCAGCAGTTGTCACTCCTGGTGCAGCTGTTGTTACTCCAGCTGTTGTTACTACAGCTGTTGCAGCAGTTGTCACTCCTGGTGCAGCTGTTGTCACTCCTGGTGCAGCAGTTGTCACTCCTGGTGCAGCAGTTGTCACTCCTGGTGCAGCAGTTGTCACTCCTGGTGCAGCTGTTGTTACTCCAGCTGTTGTTACTACAGCTGTTGTTACTACAGCTGTTGCAGCAGTTGTCACTCCTGGTGCAGCTGTTGTCACTCCTGGTGCAGCTGTTGTCACTCCTGGTGCAGCAGTTGTCACTCCTGGTGCAGCAGTTGTCACTCCTGGTGCAGCAGTTGTCACTCCTGGTGCAGCTGTTGTTACTCCAGCTGTTGTTACTACAGCTGTTGCAGCAGTTGTCACTCCTGGTGCAGCTGTGGTTCCAGGTGCAGCAGTTGTCACTCCTGGTGCAGCTGTTGTTACTCCAGCTGTTGTTACTACAGCTGTTGCAGCAGTTGTCACTCCTGGTGCAGCTGTGGTTCCAGGTGCAGCAGTTGTCACTCCTGGTGCAGCTGTTGTTACTCCAGCTGTTGTTACTACAGCTGTTGCAGCAGTTGTCACTCCTGGTGCAGCTGTTGTCACTCCTGGTGCAGCTGTTGTCACTCCTGGTGCAGCAGTTGTCACTCCTGGTGCAGCTGTTGTTACTCCAGCTGTTGTTACTACAGCTGTTGCAGCAGTTGTCACTCCTGGTGCAGCTGTTGTCACTCCTGGTGCAGCTGTTGTCACTCCTGGTGCAGCAGTTGTCACTCCTGGTGCAGCAGTTGTCACTCCTGGTGCAGCAGTTGTCACTCCTGGTGCAGCAGTTGTCACTCCTGGTGCAGCTGTTGTTACTCCAGCTGTTGTTACTACAGCTGTTGCAGCAGTTGTCACTCCTGGTGCAGCTGTGGTTCCAGGTGCAGCAGTTGTCACTCCTGGTGCAGCTGTTGTCACTCCTGGTGCAGCAGTTGTCACTCCTGGTGCAGCTGTTGTTACTCCAGCTGTTGTTACTACAGCTGTTGCAGCAGTTGTCACTCCTGGTGCAGCTGTTGTTACTCCTGGTGCAGCTGTTGTCACTCCTGGTGCAGCAGTTGTCACTCCTGGTGCAGCAGTTGTCACTCCTGGTGCAGCAGTTGTCACTCCTGGTGCAGCTGTTGTTACTCCAGCTGTTGTTACTACAGCTGTTGCAGCAGTTGTCACTCCTGGTGCAGCTGTTGTTACTCCTGGTGCAGCTGTTGTCACTCCTGGTGCAGCAGTTGTCACTCCTGGTGCAGCAGTTGTCACTCCTGGTGCAGCAGTTGTCACTCCTGGTGCAGCTGTTGTTACTCCAGCTGTTGTTACTACAGCTGTTGCAGCAGTTGTCACTCCTGGTGCAGCTGTTGTTACTCCTGGTGCAGCTGTTGTCACTCCTGGTGCAGCAGTTGTCACTCCTGGTGCAGCAGTTGTCACTCCTGGTGCAGCAGTTGTCACTCCTGGTGCAGCTGTTGTTACTCCAGCTGTTGTTACTACAGCTGTTGCAGCAGTTGTCACTCCTGGTGCAGCAGTTGTCACTCCTGGTGCAGCTGTTGTTACTCCAGCTGTTGTTACTACAGCTGTTGCAGCAGTTGTCACTCCTGGTGCAGCTGTTGTCACTCCTGGTGCAGCAGTTGTCACTCCTGGTGCAGCAGTTGTCACTCCTGGTGCAGCAGTTGTCACTCCTGGTGCAGCTGTTGTTACTCCAGCTGTTGTTACTACAGCTGTTGCAGCAGTTGTCACTCCTGGTGCAGCTGTTGTCACTCCTGGTGCAGCTGTTGTCACTCCTGGTGCAGCAGTTGTCACTCCTGGTGCAGCAGTTGTCACTCCTGGTGCAGCAGTTGTCACTCCTGGTGCAGCTGTTGTTACTCCAGCTGTTGTTACTACAGCTGTTGCAGCAGTTGTCACTCCTGTTGCAGCTGTGGTTCCAGGTGCAGCAGTTGTCACTCCTGGTGCAGCTGTTGTTACTCCAGCTGTTGTTACTACAGCTGTTGCAGCAGTTGTCACTCCTGGTGCAGCTGTGGTTCCAGGTGCAGCAGTTGTCACTCCTGGTGCAGCTGTTGTTACTCCAGCTGTTGTTACTACAGCTGTTGCAGCAGTTGTCACTCCTGGTGCAGCTGTTGTCACTCCTGGTGCAGCTGTTGTCACTCCTGGTGCAGCAGTTGTCACTCCTGGTGCAGCTGTTGTTACTCCAGCTGTTGTTACTACAGCTGTTGCAGCAGTTGTCACTCCTGGTGCAGCTGTTGTCACTCCTGGTGCAGCTGTTGTCACTCCTGGTGCAGCAGTTGTCACTCCTGGTGCAGCAGTTGTCACTCCTGGTGCAGCAGTTGTCACTCCTGGTGCAGCAGTTGTCACTCCTGGTGCAGCAGTTGTCACTCCTGGTGCAGCTGTTGTTACTCCAGCTGTTGTTACTACAGCTGTTGCAGCAGTTGTCACTCCTGGTGCAGCTGTGGTTCCAGGTGCAGCAGTTGTCACTCCTGGTGCAGCTGTTGTCACTCCTGGTACAGCAGTTGTCACTCCTGGTGCAGCTGTTGTTACTCCAGCTGTTGTTACTACAGCTGTTGCAGCAGTTGTCACTCCTGGTGCAGCTGTTGTTACTCCTGGTGCAGCTGTTGTCACTCCTGGTGCAGCAGTTGTCACTCCTGGTGCAGCAGTTGTCACTCCTGGTGCAGCAGTTGTCACTCCTGGTGCAGCTGTTGTTACTCCAGCTGTTGTTACTACAGCTGTTGCAGCAGTTGTCACTCCTGGTGCAGCTGTTGTTACTCCTGGTGCAGCTGTTGTCACTCCTGGTGCAGCAGTTGTCACTCCTGGTGCAGCAGTTGTCACTCCTGGTGCAGCAGTTGTCACTCCTGGTGCAGCTGTTGTTACTCCAGCTGTTGTTACTACAGCTGTTGCAGCAGTTGTCACTCCTGGTGCAGCTGTTGTTACTCCTGGTGCAGCTGTTGTCACTCCTGGTGCAGCAGTTGTCACTCCTGGTGCAGCAGTTGTCACTCCTGGTGCAGCAGTTGTCACTCCTGGTGCAGCTGTTGTTACTCCAGCTGTTGTTACTACAGCTGTTGCAGCAGTTGTCACTCCTGGTGCAGCAGTTGTCACTCCTGGTGCAGCTGTTGTTACTCCAGCTGTTGTTACTACAGCTGTTGCAGCAGTTGTCACTCCTGGTGCAGCTGTTGTCACTCCTGGTGCAGCAGTTGTCACTCCTGGTGCAGCAGTTGTCACTCCTGGTGCAGCAGTTGTCACTCCTGGTGCAGCTGTTGTTACTCCAGCTGTTGTTACTACAGCTGTTGCAGCAGTTGTCACTCCTGGTGCAGCTGTTGTCACTCCTGGTGCAGCTGTTGTCACTCCTGGTGCAGCAGTTGTCACTCCTGGTGCAGCAGTTGTCACTCCTGGTGCAGCAGTTGTCACTCCTGGTGCAGCTGTTGTTACTCCAGCTGTTGTTACTACAGCTGTTGCAGCAGTTGTCACTCCTGGTGCAGCTGTGGTTCCAGGTGCAGCAGTTGTCACTCCTGGTGCAGCTGTTGTTACTCCAGCTGTTGTTACTACAGCTGTTGCAGCAGTTGTCACTCCTGGTGCAGCTGTGGTTCCAGGTGCAGCAGTTGTCACTCCTGGTGCAGCTGTTGTTACTCCAGCTGTTGTTACTACAGCTGTTGCAGCAGTTGTCACTCCTGGTGCAGCTGTTGTCACTCCTGGTGCAGCTGTTGTCACTCCTGGTGCAGCAGTTGTCACTCCTGGTGCAGCTGTTGTTACTCCAGCTGTTGTTACTACAGCTGTTGCAGCAGTTGTCACTCCTGGTGCAGCTGTTGTCACTCCTGGTGCAGCTGTTGTCACTCCTGGTGCAGCAGTTGTCACTCCTGGTGCAGCAGTTGTCACTCCTGGTGCAGCAGTTGTCACTCCTGGTGCAGCAGTTGTCACTCCTGGTGCAGCAGTTGTCACTCCTGGTGCAGCTGTTGTTACTCCAGCTGTTGTTACTACAGCTGTTGCAGCAGTTGTCACTCCTGGTGCAGCTGTGGTTCCAGGTGCAGCAGTTGTCACTCCTGGTGCAGCTGTTGTCACTCCTGGTACAGCAGTTGTCACTCCTGGTGCAGCTGTTGTTACTCCAGCTGTTGTTACTACAGCTGTTGCAGCAGTTGTCACTCCTGGTGCAGCTGTTGTTACTCCTGGTGCAGCTGTTGTCACTCCTGGTGCAGCAGTTGTCACTCCTGGTGCAGCAGTTGTCACTCCTGGTGCAGCAGTTGTCACTCCTGGTGCAGCTGTTGTTACTCCAGCTGTTGTTACTACAGCTGTTGCAGCAGTTGTCACTCCTGGTGCAGCTGTTGTTACTCCTGGTGCAGCTGTTGTCACTCCTGGTGCAGCAGTTGTCACTCCTGGTGCAGCAGTTGTCACTCCTGGTGCAGCAGTTGTCACTCCTGGTGCAGCTGTTGTTACTCCAGCTGTTGTTACTACAGCTGTTGCAGCAGTTGTCACTCCTGGTGCAGCTGTTGTTACTCCTGGTGCAGCTGTTGTCACTCCTGGTGCAGCAGTTGTCACTCCTGGTGCAGCAGTTGTCACTCCTGGTGCAGCAGTTGTCACTCCTGGTGCAGCTGTTGTTACTCCTGGTGCAGCTGTTGTTACTCCAGCTGTTGTTACTACAGCTGTTGCAGCAGTTGTCACTCCTGGTGCAGCTGTGGTTCCAGGTGCAGCAGTTGTCACTCCTGGTGCAGCTGTTGTTACTCCAGCTGTTGTTACTACAGCTGTTGCAGCAGTTGTCACTCCTGGTGCAGCTGTGGTTCCAGGTGCAGCAGTTGTCACTCCTGGTGCAGCTGTTGTTACTCCAGCTGTTGTTACTACAGCTGTTGCAGCAGTTGTCACTCCTGGTGCAGCTGTTGTTACTCCTGGTGCAGCTGTTGTCACTCCTGGTGCAGCTGTTGTCACTCCTGGTGCAGCTGTTGTTACTCCAGCTGTTGTTACTACAGCTGTTGCAGCAGTTGTCACTCCTGGTGCAGCTGTGGTTCCAGGTGCAGCAGTTGTCACTCCTGGTGCAGCTGTTGTTACTCCAGCTGTTGTTACTACAGCTGTTGCAGCAGTTGTCACTCCTGGTGCAGCTGTTGTTACTCCTGGTGCAGCTGTTGTCACTCCTGGTGCAGCAGTTGTCACTCCTGGTGCAGCAGTTGTCACTCCTGGTGCAGCAGTTGTCACTCCTGGTGCAGCAGTTGTCACTCCTGGTGCAGCTGTTGTTACTCCAGCTGTTGTTACTACAGCTGTTGCAGCAGTTGTCACTCCTGGTGCAGCTGTTGTCACTCCTGGTGCAGCTGTTGTCACTCCTGGTGCAGCAGTTGTCACTCCTGGTGCAGCAGTTGTCACTCCTGGTGCAGCTGTTGTTACTCCAGCTGTTGTTACTACAGCTGTTGCAGCAGTTGTCACTCCTGGTGCAGCTGTTGTCACTCCTGGTGCAGCTGTTGTCACTCCTGGTGCAGCAGTTGTCACTCCTGGTGCAGCTGTTGTTACTCCAGCTGTTGTTACTACAGCTGTTGCAGCAGTTGTCACTCCTGGTGCAGCTGTTGTCACTCCTGGTGCAGCTGTTGTCACTCCTGGTGCAGCAGTTGTCACTCCTGGTGCAGCAGTTGTCACTCCTGGTGCAGCAGTTGTCACTCCTGGTGCAGCTGTTGTTACTCCAGCTGTTGTTACTACAGCTGTTGCAGCAGTTGTCACTCCTGGTGCAGCTGTGGTTCCAGGTGCAGCAGTTGTCACTCCTGGTGCAGCTGTTGTCACTCCTGGTGCAGCAGTTGTCACTCCTGGTGCAGCTGTTGTTACTCCAGCTGTTGTTACTACAGCTGTTGCAGCAGTTGTCACTCCTGGTGCAGCTGTTGTTACTCTGGTGCAGCTGTTGTCACTCCTGGTGCAGCAGTTGTCACTCCTGGTGCAGCAGTTGTCACTCCTGGTGCAGCAGTTGTCACTCCTGGTGCAGCTGTTGTTACTCCAGCTGTTGTTACTACAGCTGTTGCAGCAGTTGTCACTCCTGGTGCAGCTGTTGTTACTCCTGGTGCAGCTGTTGTCACTCCTGGTGCAGCAGTTGTCACTCCTGGTGCAGCAGTTGTCACTCCTGGTGCAGCAGTTGTCACTCCTGGTGCAGCTGTTGTTACTCCAGCTGTTGTTACTACAGCTGTTGCAGCAGTTGTCACTCCTGGTGCAGCTGTTGTTACTCCTGGTGCAGCTGTTGTCACTCCTGGTGCAGCAGTTGTCACTCCTGGTGCAGCAGTTGTCACTCCTGGTGCAGCAGTTGTCACTCCTGGTGCAGCTGTTGTTACTCCTGGTGCAGCTATTGTTACTCCAGCTGTTGTTACTACAGCTGTTGCAGCAGTTGTCACTCCTGGTGCAGCTGTGGTTCCAGGTGCAGCAGTTGTCACTCCTGGTGCAGCTGTTGTTACTCCAGCTGTTGTTACTACAGCTGTTGCAGCAGTTGTCACTCCTGGTGCAGCTGTGGTTCCAGGTGCAGCAGTTGTCACTCCTGGTGCAGCTGTTGTTACTCCAGCTGTTGTTACTACAGCTGTTGCAGCAGTTGTCACTCCTGGTGCAGCTGTTGTTACTCCTGGTGCAGCTGTTGTCACTCCTGGTGCAGCTGTTGTCACTCCTGGTGCAGCTGTTGTTACTCCAGCTGTTGTTACTACAGCTGTTGCAGCAGTTGTCACTCCTGGTGCAGCTGTGGTTCCAGGTGCAGCAGTTGTCACTCCTGGTGCAGCTGTTGTTACTCCAGCTGTTGTTACTACAGCTGTTGCAGCAGTTGTCACTCCTGGTGCAGCTGTTGTTACTCCTGGTGCAGCTGTTGTCACTCCTGGTGCAGCAGTTGTCACTCCTGGTGCAGCAGTTGTCACTCCTGGTGCAGCAGTTGTCACTCCTGGTGCAGCAGTTGTCACTCCTGGTGCAGCAGTTGTCACTCCTGGTGCAGCTGTTGTTACTCCAGCTGTTGTTACTACAGCTGTTGCAGCAGTTGTCACTCCTGGTGCAGCTGTTGTCACTCCTGGTGCAGCTGTTGTCACTCCTGGTGCAGCAGTTGTCACTCCTGGTGCAGCAGTTGTCACTCCTGGTGCAGCAGTTGTCACTCCTGGTGCAGCAGTTGTCACTCCTGGTGCAGCTGTTGTTACTCCAGCTGTTGTTACTACAGCTGTTGCAGCAGTTGTCACTCCTGGTGCAGCTGTTGTCACTCCTGGTGCAGCTGTTGTCACTCCTGGTGCAGCAGTTGTCACTCCTGGTGCAGCAGTTGTCACTCCTGGTGCAGCTGTTGTTACTCCAGCTGTTGTTACTACAGCTGTTGCAGCAGTTGTCACTCCTGGTGCAGCTGTTGT